>CM043112.1:34639686-34777655 GCA_023701765.1 Hylyphantes graminicola
CTAGTTGCCTCTGTCTCTAAAAATTAGATAGATCCATTTAAGTGTGTGTGTTGTATCTCTCTTGCTTGACGAAGGTTTATAAGCGGGCGGATCTGATTATGTAAAGTCTTACATCAATTGATCCCAGAATAAAATAGGCTTAGAATTGGACAGTGTTATAATCCAATAATTCTATTATAATCCATAAACGCACGCGTTCGGCGAGGGTAAACGCTTGATATTCAATAACAATCTAAAATCTTCACTACAACCCTAACTAACAACTTGGCGATTTTTGCTTGGCTGTTCACAAAAACGTTTCGCTCTCAAGTCGAGATATCCGCTTGCGCAGATTTCCGGCACTGCCGATTTTTTAGATTAGCCACATTGTGTTTGTTTCAAGTTAATTCATAAAATTTGTCGTAAAACACATTCTTGTGATTTGTTTGTAACTCTAGAGGGTCATTGCACGGATCAGTTCAAAACGAAGAATTTAACACATAATTCATGTTTATCGGAGGAAAATTCAATGTGGTAGGCTTGTTGGCGTGAACCTCTTTTTTTAGTTGAAAAACACCGTTTAAAATAAATAAATTATATTTAAATTTAAAAAACTGCCTAAATAGCATTATTCATTATATTTGAAATCACCATGCCAAATTTGGAAAAGATTAAAGTAATAGTAAAAATTTTAGAATTTGGGGGAATTTTGGGTATTCGCCTACCTTAACTCTGCGAACAGCAATTGCTATTAGCTTGGGAATGGATAATTATGTACTTATGCATTTTATATATCAAAGGAAAAATCAATTTATTAAAAATTAAGAAGTTTTTTTTAAAAAGTAAATATAATTTTTTTGTTTTAAAAAGTTAACCATTTTGGCTACCACTTAGTTTTATTTTTTAATTATGATTTATTAAGGAATTTCGGTTATATGTAGATTTCTAGGGTGATTTCCTAAATTTAAAATTAGCGACCTGTTCATAAGCATGTCGCTATACCTAAACCGACCTTAAGTTTGCAGTATACAAATGTTCTACGAGAAAAAGGGTAAATAGTTCTCATTTTTGAGTGCGAGAATCGAACACAAAAAGGTATTTCACATTCAATAAACAAATTTATTTGTTATTTCAAGAAATAAATTTATTATTTATATTAGTTTAGCTTCAGTTAGAGTGTTATTTTAATTATTTTTTTCCTTCGATTTTGACGTAACCGGGCGCACGAATATCAGGGTCAGAGGAGCAGCCAATAGGAGGATTTGAAATTTCGGCGCCAGCAGCGTTGTTTACGCAAATTCCTCCGCCTAGTACATTTCTCTGCTGCAAACTTAAGGTCGGTTTTGGTATAGCAAATGAAGGCTAGAGTGAATATTAAACACATTCTCTACTACAACTGTGTTACTTGCATATAAATTTCTATTTATGTGTACCCTGATATATTAAAAATGCCATGAAAGTGGGTTAAGGTAGATAGGATTAAGCTTCAAGGGGGAATCTTCATCCAGGGGTTATAAGGAGCTCGTATTCGAGGTGGGGCTAAAATAATAATATATAATGTGAACATAATGCAAGGGAGCGTTTTAAGACCCTCATAGATTATATTAGCACATCCGGAATTTTTTGTTAATTTACGAAAGTATTCATTACAAATTAGTTTTCGATAATTATGTGCATTGGTAGTCGACACCCGAGACTGAGCTCAACTATTGTTGAATGGTCGTCACGTCTCTTAAACACATGCACAGGCGTGCAAACAAACCGACAATGAGATTTATCTGTCCTTCAAATGCTTGTTTATATTCACTCGTAATCGGAAATTAATATTTAAACGTTTGTATTTCTACTGTGGTAGATTGAGTACAAAGCTTTATTTAATACGAGTGATTGAAAAACCTTTTATTCAAAACTAAAATTTTATTCATGAACTATGTTGCATGTTTTTATAATACAAACAAGTCCTTATGGCAATGCGTTTGTTAGGGCGTGTAGCAATCAAGGCATCACTTGGTAAATAGTAATTCCTACTAGTTTTGACCTAGGAACATCTATCTTATTCCAGCATCCATTGCTATAGCTCTAGATGATAATAAGTCACATTTGAAAATCAAAGTGGAAGAACGTGCTAAGTGACGAAAAAATAGTCTATAAACTTTTCGGTTTGCACTCAGATCTGTTGAAAATAGAACTTTTGTGTTATTTTCACCACAAATTTTGTTCTGCCAGTACGCATAAATAACTTTTAAACTAGAAACAACCGGAACCTAAAAAACTATAAAAATACAAACTAAAAACAAATAACACTAAATTCCATACAACAAAAATAAGTTAACGATATACAAAATGTATAATATTAAATCATCATACTACACCATTATAAACATTTTGTTTTTGTTCTACCATTAGTGTTTTCTTTCGTTCCAAGCGGCTTACGCAATATAAATAAGCCGCAGGAATCAATATCAAAATGCTTTTTCATTTTTAGCTTTTAAAAACATTCAAATATTTTTTAGCAGGATAACTGACCTTTGGATTGATGCCTTCAATTACCCAGTATAAAATATAAGCTAAGAAAAGCTCTGCGATGAGATCGAAAATGGAAATTTTGTGTTTTACAAGTTATGGAGTGTGCTGATTCTAAAAAAAGTGGTTTCCGCACATTGGTCCGTCTGTCTGAAACCACTTTATTGTTACTCAAACAGTTACTGACCAAAAATACATGCATGACTTTATAGCCAAAGCTTTTAATGGACATATATATTTTTCTTGTGCTTTTTGTACGAACCTGGACGGTAATAAGCTTTTCTTTTATTTGCAGTTTTCTATTATTTGCTCTTTGCATTAATACAAAAAAAGATATAAATTATCGTTTTCCAATTGACTATGTGAAAGAGAAGTCAGAGGTTTTGATCAATGAACAGGCAAGATATCATTGGAACAGTCGAATAGGTCAATTTATGATTCAAAGCAAGCGGTGGTGTTTGATTAAGAGTATTTTTGTCACTTGTATTTCATATTAAAAGCTTACTTTTGAATAAAATAAGTTCTATCTGACCAGAGAATTTCGATTCTTATACTAACTAAATAATCATTTTTAGATTGAAGTGCGGTTGGGACGTAGGTGAACGCTAAATCTGCGAGTAGTCGCAACAAGGACATTCAGCTCAGGTACCGACAAAATGAAATAAAGATTATTAATAATTCAATTTTTTTTGTAAAAATGCAAAATTAGGTAAGATTGGCGTAGGTCATATGAACTCTTGAACATATGAAGACTTGACTGAAAGACCCTTGTAAAAATATAAGTACGGGTTTCTAGGTTCTCTAGGTGAAAGATTTGTTGCAATATTGAACCAAGTTACTTTTGAAGTTAGGAGAGCCTTTGTTTGTTCAATTATTGCCACTCGGCAATAGAAACTACACATTTACACTCACTTAACATTCCTTTACTGCAAAGAAAGATTGCGCTTAAAAATAATAGTTTTAATTAAACAACCCACTCAGCGAGCGTCTTACTGCCTACGGATCCTTGCAATATTTCTGCTTTAAAAGCAGTTCATTTATATTTCGAATAATGAGATAAGCGTCTTCACACAAAATATTTTTTTAAAAGAATATTTATATTTTAGTTTAAATAAAATACTGGGAGTAAATGCAATCAAATCAGAACTTTCGTTTTTCGATCAATAAATGGTAATTAATCCTATAATGCATACTGTTACCGTTTGGTAACAAGTTACATAATCCACTTTATTCTATTAAAGTAGACCTCCCTCTCGACAAATTTGTGTTTTTTTCATCTTATGTTTTTTACATTCCATTTTGAAGTTTTAGTTAATAATAACCCTCATAAATGACAGTAGTAAAAGTGTATTCAAAATTAAAAAGTGAAGTTTCTAACTGTTGTGAATTTACGTGTTTGGCAGTATTCAAAGTAATAATATTAGTACTAAATACAAACAAATTGCTTTGAAAAAAGTATCATAGTTCTAGAGGGTTATTTCAAACTATGTTTTGTAGTTTTCTAATCATTATTTTCAAAATTGGTAGTTTGTAGTTGGTTTTTACATGCGTTACCGTTTGGTAACATCATGCCCATTAAGCACAACTTTTGTTTGCTTATGTGTGTGTATCTCTGTACAGGATTCACAAGAGTTCAGTGTTTAAAATGTTTGGTCCCACTTTGTTTTGAGAGTAAAAATAACTGTTGTATGTCGTATCATTCTGCCATTTTAAAAATTTTGTTTAAAAATGATTTTTTGTATATTTTTATTCATAAATACCGGCTATTTGTACTAAACCTGCTATTGCCTACTATTTGTACATTAAATTTGTTTCAAAAGTAACTACTATTCATAATTATTTTTATAACTAATTTTTCTTGTTTAACAAAATATAATCGTACTAAATATTAATACTCTGTTTTGTTTGTTATACACGTTTTCATTTTTCACGTTTCAAGATTTTATCCCTAAAAGTATGTGTGCCTCTGCAACTTCTTATATAATAAGGGGCTTGATCTTAATAATTGAATAGGATTAGTTCTAAATAACTGTTCTTATGGGAAACTGTCTAATATTTATTCTATTTTTAGTATATTTCTTAAACTTGGAATATGTAACTTAAATGATTATAATGAAAGATGTTTCACATTATTTGATACCAAAGAGGAATAAAAAACCTGTTATTTTTTATTCAGAAATTATTTTTTTTATAAAAAAAGTTTCGCAAGTGGATAGTTTTTAGTATTGTTAAAATATTGCATAATTTTAAATTTACGTTTCAGGGTAGTAAATAACGACAATTTAATACTTTTAATTTAATTTTATGACGTTTAAGTTTATATAAATAACTTTGCCTCCATTTAGAAAATATACATATGTATTCTCCGAAACGCAAATAAGTTTAACCCTTTCAGTCCCAGTGATGCCATTTGGAATCATCACTTTCAATATTTTTTTCCAAATGTTTGTGTCCTGTTATGACATCCAAACACACACATCATCCGATTCTTCACACTTTGTTCTATTAGCCAATATTTTTACATTAATCTCAATAAAAGTCGAAACTACTATTTTTTTATTTAGAAAATAGCTAACAAGCGTTTCACCTGATTTTTGAAAAGTTCACTTCAGTTCCACATATTTAAAACACAATGTAAACTATTTCGGTTAAAATAATTACTAATTTTTTTAATTATATGGTCATATTCCTTAAAATAAATAACTCGAAGTGTTTTCAGGTAATATTCGTTTTTTTTATTTTGTTGTTTTCCACAGTTAACAAATTTTGGCATTATTTCAAAAACCATATAAAAAATAAAATGAAATTTTTGTTTTTGTGTCAATGGAAATTCCGCAATATTTTTTGTTGGACGTTTTGGTGAGACGGGGAATGAAATGGAGATAGGAATAAGGTAGAGGCACTAGGCTCTGAATAAGCTGAAATTTCTTGATAGGCATAGGCACCCAGGTCACCAAGTCTATGTGATAGACCTAGACAAAATATCCTCTTAATAAGATTTCTATTTTTAACAATCTATTAAAATTTCATACATGGCAAATTAGTATTTTTAGCCAACTTTTCTTTTAATTCGAAGAATTAAAAAAAATGAAATTGTAGGTATTGACATGATGTCGATGTCCGTCCGTCCTGAGAGTTAAATTGAGGGGTGGAATTAACCAATTAATGAATGGCGTCCCTTTTTAGGGACACTTTAAAAAAAAATCGCAATTTTTATTGAATCAACTTTTCAATTAAAACATTGCTCCGTTGTATTCAATAGTGTTCATTTCAACTGACAAAAGGGCATTGATGCTGTTTAAGGCAACTGTTAATGTAAAACTCTTAACATATTAGTCTCATAACCTTAAATTAGCGCCACCTGAAAGGTCTTAATGGGTTAAGTTTTTAGCTAATAACTATTTTAGATTTACTCCTCCTCGGGAAAAGAAGTTTATTTTATTGATTGTTCAACAAAATTATGAGGCACCTAATATTAACAATATTTATTTTATATTTAATTTCGATTAAATATATTACTGGTATTTAGCATAAAAGTTTGCTAAAAAATTATCTTTCAAATGACTAAGCCGGTACCTCATCGGGTACTAAACGTCACCATATCGTGACATTCATATGCGCGTCAAAACAATAATTGTGATTTGAGATTTAAAGCTCACTTATGCACCAGTTTACCTAGCTTCTCCAAAGTGTCTCTGTGTATTAAGACACGGTTTTATTATTTATTTATTATTTTTTTTGACGCTGCAATCTTCCGGCTGTATGGAAAATTTTTACGAATTTGCAAGTCTATAATATCACTTTTCAAAATTTGGTTCGAATTTTTTTTTTAATTCAATAACTAATTTTACGACAAAATATTTGAACCGATTTCAAAAAGTGAGATTATATTTTTTTGCCAGTCAGCCCTCTCTCTATCTATATAGCCTTGTCAGTCAGCAATATTTATCATAAAAAAAAAACACTCGCAAAAATATGTAATTCAGTCGGAGAAATGTGGCTAAGAAAATAATTTTTACATTAAATTAACACAGAGGCACTTTGGTTTGGAGACCCGAGGTCATTCGGCCTCATTCACCATAAGATAGGCCTTCCGATGTTAGCGACTTATTATAATTCTTATTTTTAAACCAATTTTAATTTAAAGTGTCAGGCTTGTTTCATGCGTGTAACGATCCCGGTAAAGTTGGCGAGGCAATGTTAAGTCAACAGGATGTTTCAAGTGAGAAGGAAGCGAAAAACGTACACCCCGGGTCGCCTAACTTGGGTAAAAACAAAGAGTCAAAAGGCACAGGGGATAGCGCGATTGGTCCGTTAAGTGGAAACTCATGTAAGGCAATATTTACATACAAAATGATCTGAATACAATTTAACCAAAATACACTTATCATTCTGATAAAATTGCCAAATTTTCTCAAATGATATTGAAATCTCTTAGACCTTAAGCGAAATTAATTTTATAAACATGCTACCTGGATGGATTCACAAATAATTTTTGGAACTCCTTACATGTGCGGAAGGATCTTCTCCATAGCATATTTCTATTTAGCAAACTTAGGTTGGCAAGGAGTGAAGTTTATGTTTAACCTGCGTTTTCGAGTCAAGTAATGGTAGGTGAAGTTGAAATGCGAAACAATTTGCTGCTCAAAATTGCGCCTGCATCAATGTTTAATTTTACTCTTAGTTGACTGAAAGACCCTCGTAAAAAGTTAAGTACGGGTTTCGCTTCCCTCTCCATGTGAAAGATTAGTTGCAATATCGAACCAAGTTACTTTTGAAGTAGGGAGAGCCTTTGTTTGTTCAATGATTGCACTCGGCAATAGAAACTACATATTTACTATTTTTCACGCTTAACATCCCTTTACAGCATGGAAAAATTGCGCTTAAAAAGAATGGTTTTAAGTAAACAACTCACAGCTCTTTATAGACTAAGGCTAAACCCCTTCCTTGCAAAATTTCTGCTTTAAAAAGCAGTTTATTTATAGTAGTAAGTTCCACACTGATAAAGAAACGTCTTCGCGCGAAAATATATTTTTTAATATTTATATTTGTTTAAATAAAATACTGGGAGTAAAAGTAATCAAATCAGAACTTGCGGTTTTCGATTAATTAATGGTAATGGAGTGAATTTAAAGTGAGAAACGTTTTGCTACCCCCCAATTCCACTGAAACAATATTTAATAACACCACTACTTGATTGAAAAGCAACGGTAAAACAGTAAATACGGGTTTCGCTTCCACCACATGTGAAATATCGAATTGACTTAACAGTACTGCTTTGATTAATCAACACAAGTAGTGTTAAATTTAACCCATTAATGCCTGACGTCCCTTTTTAGGGACACTTATAAAAAAAATTCGCAATTTTTAATGAATCAACTTCTCAATTACAAAATTGCTCCGTTGTATTCAATAGAGTACATTTCAACTGACCCAAGGGCATTGATGCTGTTTAAGGCAACTTTTCCGGTAAAACTCTTAACATTTTCGTCTCATAACCTTAAATTGGCGCCACCTGAAAGGGTCTTAATGGGTTAACCTGAACCATTGCATGTGGAACTGACCTTAGTTACACCTTTGTGAAACTTTCATTTCGATGTAATTACAGCACAAATGGAGAGTGAGGTCGCCTAGGTTAGTGGGGGAGTTTTGAGGAGTTATTTCAGCCAAATTTGGATATTAATAATTGAATAGAATGAGCTATACAATAGCTGTTCCTTTTAAAAACTGTATATTAATCCTTTCACTTTTAGTACATTTCTTAACTTACATATTACTATTATTATTATTACATATTACATATACTTACATACTTACATATTACTATTATTACTTGGAACATATAACTTGAATGATATAATGAAACTTGTTTTACATTATTCGATACCAAAGAGAAATTTGCCACTTAAATACAGTTAATATAAAAAAACCTATAATTTTTATTCAGAAATTTTTTTTTTAGAAAAAGTGGCACAAGAGGTTTGTTTTTCCAATTGTTAAAATCTTGCATAATTTTAAATTTACGTTTCAGGGTTATTAGTAAATAATGACATTTTAATACTACGTTTTAATTTAAATTTAATTTTATGACGTTTATGTTTATATAAAATACTTTGCTTCAATTTAGGAAATATACATATATGTATTATCTGAAATGCAATTAAGTTTAGCAAAAGATAAAGAATAATTGTTGAATTTCAGAAAGAAAGTCAATGTAAAAAAGATATAGACTCATAAAAAGATATAGTCACTGTAAAAGATATATAAGTTTAATATAAAACCAAATTGCAGTGTTTGAGCTTTTTTTTTCGACACATGAATTTTGAGGGGAAACAGTTCTAGGGAACAATTATTGTTAAAACATCTTTGTTTTTTAGTCGCCATTTGTCACCAAATCATTCTAACTTATATAAAATCTTCCCTCGTATAGATATAAAGTGATCTAACGAAAATTACTGAGTGGGCTGCAAGGTGGGGCATGTCGTTCAGTGTGAATAAATGCCAAACCTTGCATTTGGGCAAGAACAATGTTAATTATTCTTATGTTTTACAGGGAGAAGTATTCAAGACAGTGAGTTTGTTAAAGATTTAGGAGTTTTTGTGAGCAATGATTTTAAAATGAGTAAACAATGTGTTGAAGCAAGTAAGACGGCCAATCGAATGTTAGGATACATTAGAAAAAGTATCACTTCTAAATCTAAAGAGATTATTTTGCCATTGTATAGGGGATTGGTAAGGCCACATCTGGAGTATGCTGTTCAGTTTTGGTCCCCCTTTCTCAGAAAAGATATTGAAATGCTTGAAAAGGTTCAACATAGCGCTACAAAAATGATTAAGGGTTTATCGGGTATTGATTATGGTAATAGATTAAGATCGTTAAACATGTATTCCCTGGAAAATAGGAGATCAAGGGGTGATTTAATTCAGTTGTTCAAGTTCATTAAACAGGGAGACCTGGAGGGCTTAGGTTTTACCTTAAATAGCCGGACCAGAGGGCATGGTCTGAATTTGAATAACTCATGCTTTAGAAGGGAGGTTAGAAAACATTATTTTTACAATAGAGTCGTCAATGAGTGGAATGCTTTACCAGAATATGTTGTGTATTCGAAGAGAGTGGAAGATTTAAAGAAGAATCTCGATAACTATTGGAAACTGGTAAGGAATTAGATATATTTTGGACCAACCTTGCTGGGCCTCTGGCCTGTTGTTGGTCGACAATTTTCGTATTTGTATATAAAATTAGCTAAAACGTTGGTACGCGACTTACCCGTCAATAATAATAACACTCTAATTTAGAATAATCACTTTTATATTAATGTCCCGAATTAGTTGACTCACTCGGAGTAGAGTAAAAGAAATTTGAAAAAAAAAAAAAATCCCTGCTAGCCTTTTAAGACCAACCGTCAGATGGCGCTGATTAAGTTCATGTAACTAAATTTTAATAGTTTTATCGAACAAGTTGCCAACAGTATGAATGCTAGCAACTTTAAAAACCACGTCAGTTTTTTACACAAATAAACGACTGGTACAAGTCAGCTGCTTCAGTATCGATATTTTATTAAAGCTTGAACATTGTCTTTTTATACCCGCACGATCGGGGTAGCTCGATCTTAAAGGGCTAGGTAGTGATTTTCTGGTTCTACTCTACAAATAGACGATTATGTAGAAAATAAGTGTTAAAATTGAAAGTATGTTTACTTGCGAATTACGTTTGGGTGGTTTCTTTTTCTTAAATCGAGCCGAAGTCTTGGATATGCTTTATAAATTAATAGAACTTCGTATTTATCTTACCAGTGTGAAATACCGAAAAGAAAGACACGTAGTCAGAAATGCTCAGTCTACTGAATATCTCCTTCTCTTCGGTATATACGCTTGCCTAGTTCTTTCATACAGCCAACACACGGTATTGAAACGTAATATGCCAATTAAATTGAACATAATAAAGTGTAATAACATAATAATGTAATAAACATAACTAACATAATAAAGTGTTTCATATCAAATTCCAACCATGACTCATTCATTTTCTGCAAGAATAGGGTTATTTCCTCTGAGCCATTTAGTTTTTTATTAATTTTTAACTACAGTTAGTCCATTTTGTTGCACCTTGTAAAGGCACAGCGTTATATTAACAAAACCATTCTTAGTTAAAGGTCATTATTGGCATGTAATATTTACAAAACGAGAAAATACAAAATATTTTGTATTACTATTTAAAAAATAATGGCATTGTGGTTCTTTGATTCTCCTTCAGAGCCCGGAGAGCTTTTGAATTTAGAATTTAAATGTGTTGAGTTAATCTCAACCCCTGACAATAAACTAAGGGTCAATTCAAAATAAGTGCTTAGTCATTCCCGATTTTATATTGGTTTTTGATTAGGCAACATCTCCACCTTTTTCCTCGATGTTGTTACTTTATTTGCACGGACCTTTGACAATTGAAGAAGAGCTTAAAGGTAGGAAGTGCTAAGTAAACAATAAGGTGAAAACTGGAAAAGAGTCTTTAAGTTTTTAGTTTGCACTTAGAACAGTTTAAAGAAGTACTTGCTACTAGCAAAAAATATACTTAACTAAAATTAATAAAAAGGGAAAACTTGTTATCTCTAAAAAGAGGGATTACATGCTCATTTTTACTCCAGAATCTTTGAGACTTGTGCAAACTGTTCTCCGGAGCAGGCTTCGCCTGACCATATACTTGCGTGTCTGGGACTTTCCAAGCAGGATTTGTACGACGACCTATCCATGGTTTTGGATTTTTTTTTAAGGTGTATAACATCATGGACCAGGTATAGCACTGCTGACGTACGGGGGCATGCAGCAACAACCAAAATCGAAAAAAAAAAGTTCAAAAATGCCACTTAGCATGTTTTTCTACCAAGGTCAGTTGTTTTGAATGAAGGACACTGTGGGAGTTAACGAATCTACTAATAATTCACGCGGTTCGCTCATGAAGAGCAGACCGCTTTTCAAAGGCTATTAATAAATATGCTTAAGACAATTTCGTGAAATGAATTTTTTTATGTATTTATATAAAAAAAGAGCTAGTGGTATGCAAATATTTTTTTTGTAGTCGAATGATACTCCTAAAGAGACAGAGAAGCATCTACTTTTAACTTTAATTTTTTCAAAGTTAGCATTACATGGAAGCTAGCTCCAATATTAAAGAAGTTCTGAGGAGTTTTCATCCTCAAAATTTCGTTGCAAACTAAAATGCAAGCTTTCCGTGTGACTTTTTAAAAGCTATGACCGTTGAGTGTTTCCTTGTCATGGCAGTTTCTTTTCTCAAAAATATTGAAGAAAAAACTATTTATTAAATTTTATTATAAAAACTAAGACTTTTACTTATCAGATGCTTTCTTAACTGTTTGATGGGAAAAAATATCACCATTGTATGTGTATCAATTGTGTAAAAGTTGGAACTGTTTGAAGTCATTAATTGGGAAATGCACTAAGAATGACTTTTGCATCCATAAACACTACTTTCCGTCTCGACATGTTTGACTAAAAATAATTTCAACGTAGTACATGACGATTGACGATTTCCCAATTTAATTTTGATATAAAACCAAGGATTGATGTTGCCAAGGTTTGAAAAATTGTATCAAACACCCCCAAAGAAATTCAGAATAAAAATTATTGTGTGTGCTGTAAACTTTTTTCATTGATGTATTTAAGTAATAAATAGTTTGCTTGTCATACAAAGCATCCTAAAACATTTGACAAAATGCAAAATAAAAGTTTTTCGATCATTAACGCTAACAATAATCATTATTATTTTATCACAAGTTTCAAAGAAGTATTTGATAATCATTTAATTGACTTTTCTTTATCATCGATTACCAAGGTATTTCGAATACATATTTCTGAGTTTCAAAAGAGGTAAATTTTTGTGCAATTGAGCTTCCCGAAAATTGCGTTTTCGCACATTTTTTTATGGTAAAGTTAAGCAATATTTGTATTACTTAACCCTCTAATGCATGAATTTTTATTTTCATCCCGAAAAATGTATATATGTATCTTTAACACTCACATTATGGGAAAAATACTAAAAAAATTTAACTGCATTAGAATTCAAATAATTTCAATTTTAAAAAAAAAATATTCTTTATGACAAAAACCAACAGCCAAATTCCAATTTTGATAATAATTACTAGAAAACTACTAAAATTATTTCAAAATAACAGTTTTTAACTATGATTAATTTTTCAAAACAATTTATTAGTATTTAGTACTAATATAGTATTACTGTTCTTTGAATACTGCCAAAAACGTAATTTCACAAAAGTTAATAACCTCACTCTTTAATTTTGAATACACTTTTACTACTGTCATCTGTGAGGATAATTAGTAACTAAAAATTTAAAATGAAATTTAATAGATGGAAACACAGATTTGTCTTGGAGGAGCTATAATTTAATAGAATAAAGTGGATTATGTTACTTGTTACCAAACGGTAACAGTATGCATTAGAGGGTTAAACTTTTACTTACTAAGGAACTAATTGAAAAACAAACTAACAAAATTTGCTACCGAAAATATATCCACGAGGTTCTAAAACGAATAAATACCAATAAATGCTTTTTTTTTGTTTTATCAGGATACAATTTTTATAATCAAAAGAATACTTCTCTACTCTCTAATCAAAGAGAATGAATAAATTCAGAAAGGAAGCTCTATAACAAATTAGGTATAAATTTCTAGCAACAATGTCTCGATTAAACAATGCATTTTGATCATTCAAGTAGACGCCATCTTCAAAGTTCGTACTCGCAATTTAAAGAAATTTAATCTGCTTTACTCCATCTTGAAACAGTAAAATCGTATACTCTTATTGCAGTAAGTAATTTTATTTATGATACCATATTTAAAAAGTTAAAATTTAAATTCGTTGTAAATAATAGCATTGTTATTGATGACGTTTATTACAGAAACATTATGTACTTTTGATTTTTTGTACATGCATAAACTTTGTGTTGTGAATTATAATTTCTTCGTAATTAGTTTAAATTAAATAATGGATAACTCTGTGAATACACAGCTACGTAACAATTAGCACTTTTGTTTTACATTCCAGCATCAACTAATCCTTGGCTTTAAACTCAGAATCTTCCAATATGCAACTACAGTATACATGTTTTAATTTGTATACAAATTAAACAAAATTAGTTGTATGCAAATATTTATAACACGATAAATAATAATATTTCATTTTATTATTATTATTTTTAAATTTTGCATTGTAGTTCATTGATTCTAATAAGAGCCATGGAAGTTTTTAAATTGAGACTTTGTTTCAAGTTCGTATCGCAGACCGACAATAATGTTAACATCAATTTTAAATAAATAAGATCTGATAAGGGCTCTGGCATTCCAGTTTTTCCTATGGTTCTTGATTTGGCAGCTTTTCTACCTTATTCCTCTGTGCTATTTCTTCATTTGTAAGGGCAAGAGTAGGTTGCATAGAAACCCACACAAAGTAGTTAAAGACTAAATTTAGTAGCCATCTTTAATTGGGTCATTTTTCTGTTGTTAAATCTTGCCATCGACATCAAATATTCTAACAGTACTTTATTTAAAATGGAGTGTGCTGGCTTGGTTAGGTTTGTTTTGTTTGGTTAGATTGACTTCTCAATATAGCGACTCGTAGAATAATGCCAATAGGGCATGTATTTTCATGCTGTCGCCGAGTGATGTAGCATTGTCAAGTGAATTGTCATTTTGTTCAGTTTTTGGCGTACATCGACAACAGTTTATAACTTGCTGTTAAGTTAAAGAGGGACTGTCAGTCCTATAGACGTATTGCTTTATTTTTCCAATCACAGTCTGGAAAAGTATTTTTTTAACGCATGATTTTTTTGCACCAGATATGTAAATAGGGATGAAAAACAGTTTAAAAACGATTTGAAGGAACAATATCAACTAGATTTTTAATAAATAATATTTTTAAAGAACCTCATTTTTAGAATCGTGGCGACATCTGTAGGATAACTTGGCTTAATTGGCGCAAAATGTTTTTTATAAATTTAAACAATGAACTCATGCATTATCTTTGTATGTTAATACATAATTTAAATGATGCTTTTACATTTCAAGTAATTTTTATGACAAAAACCTTCATTACAAACGAGAAACTATGATTTTAAAATATGATGACACACAAAAACAAATGTCGCCAAATCGTAGGAAAAAACCTGCCGTATTGTAAATAGTTCGATGTGTAACCCTAAAACCACAAAAGTGATTGCAATTGTATTTTCAATAGCACCTTTGCAATTGATTTTTTAATTGCGATTAAATTAATTGCAATTAAATTTTCAATTGCACCTTGCAGTTAAAAGTTGAATTGAAATTAAATGAATTCAATAGTTAATTGCAATTAAATTAATTGCAATTAACTTTTTAAGCTAAAAATAACAATTAACTTTTCATTAAAACGGAACGAGTTGGTTCGTTGGTTTGGTGCAGTTGCGATGTTAAGTTGGTTGGATTTGTTGTTTGGTTGGTTTGATAAGTTGGTTTGGTTGGTTATTTTAGTTGGTATTTTTGGTTGGTTTTTTTTCTAAAACGTTTATATTTAAAAAAAAAAGCTCTTAAAATAATTACTAATTAAAATTGAGCTCAGAATTTTGGTATAAGTCTTAGTTTGTACATATTTGTACAATATAAAGTCATTTTCTTGGTCATTTCTTTGATTTTGACCTCAAAATTTGGCTCGCAAGCCTAATCCCAATGTGTTCAAATAGTTTTATGTTTGTTATCATTTATTTTAGTTTTGGCTAAAGTTTCATAAATTTTAAAATTTGTTTTATGATAAGTAAATTTCATAGAATTTCATATAAAAAATTTACTTATATGTTGAGTAGGAAAAAAAATACATAAAAGATCAAACTATGCTTTGTAGTACCCTCTTTGCACATTTTTAAGACTCCTATGACCCCTTAAAAGTCAAAACTGTTTATGTGCCGAAGCTAAGTTAGTATTCCGAAGTTAACAGGAATGACTTTAGAGTATTCGTAGCGGTATCACATCTCGATAAATTTAAATAGAAAGATAATATATTAGTACGTGCAAACCAGAAAAGTAATTGTTTCCTGAAAGATCGTAAGGTTTACAAAATAAATATAATTTATTTAACAAATAAAAAAATTAAATGAAAGAGAAATAACCATGCAACACAAATAATAAATTTCCAGAAAATCGTCCCGGCTATCAAAAGTGTACGTGTACCGGAACCAGTATTCGTTAGTCAACCCTTGATTGCAATCGAATCCTCGTTATCTTGTGATGAAATCTTGCCGTGCACCACTCCCCAGAAAGAGAAACGTATCCCTTTTTTTTTTAAATCGCCAGACGTATCATTTGTCGAAAGTTTGTAATGCCACCTGGTGAGTCAGAATCAAAATAAATTTGGCTAATAGATTCTCTTAATATATTTCTTGTAATAAAGTCGAAAAAGTATTTTTAAAACTTATAATTCGACAGCAGCAAACAATTAGAAACATTTCAAACGCTTATATCCATTTCAGGAACTTAATAACATGAATCAATCTAATTTAAAATATAATTATAAATTAAATGAGAAGAAGATTCTTTGGAGCAATAATTTTAAAATTTAGAACTTAAAACTTAAACTTAGAAAACTTAAACACATAATTAGCTGTGAAGTGGCTGTATAGTGAGACGACATCTAGACGTATTATCTAGATCACGAGAAATAATATTAAATTTTTATTGTAAAGGTTTACGAATGTCTCGAGTGTTACTAAAAAGTTAATTGGAACCCCTCTTTAAAATGTAATTTAACTTTAAATGTACTATGCAGTAGAAACATTAAATATGAAATATCAATACTTATAATTTATTTATTAATATTTGTGTTGGCTCACCACTACTTTTATTTTTCCAAAAAGTATATAGTATTTTGTTTTTCTTTTGTAATGCCTTCTGGGTTCTAAACAACAACTTCCTGTGTCAATAAAGCGGCTGACGTGTAGTACGCCGGAAAAAAAAAGTATTAGCTATGTTGATTGCTGTCCTTCATCAAGGTGGGCTCGTACCAAAGTTGCAATTGACGTTTATTTGGGTTTTGTAATTGATTTCCTACATGCAAAAGACACGCTTACTCCATTGGTGAGCCACAGGTTGGCGATGGGGTAACTGGGCAATAATTTATAAAACTGGGCAATGCTCTCTTTAAACTTTAGCTTTTTAAACTGGGCAATACTCTCTTTTCATCAATTAATGCAATATTATGCTTTATAAAACCAGCAATTTGTTTTTCTATTATTCATTGAATTACAGAGAAGACTGCTTAAAAAATCCTGAACAAATGCAATAAAGTAGACTTTTACACACTTAATTGACAATAAATTTGCCGTATTATAATGGCCAACTTTCTGTATAGTTCATTCGTCATTTACTGACAACTTCTAAGTTATAAGTGTTAAAATGTTCCCCTTAATCCCCCTATCATTATAAATATATAAAAAAATCGTAATTACCTATTTTATCATTACCTTTAATTACATTGTTATTATTATTTGTATTTTCTTAAGAGCCTTTGTCGCTGTGCATGAAAGAATCGTTCACGTTAAATCGTATAAAAGACAAACATTATAAAGATTTTTTCTTTAATGTACCACAATTTGTTTTTAATTAGATATTATATAAATTATTATTTTCTTTATTCGGTTATATTTGCGCAGTGGAATGAAATAAGCCAGAGTTCAAAAACTTTTAATTTATTGATCCAGAAAAATCAGCTCGTTTTTTCAAAGTATATAAAATATCATCACTAAACATTAACACGGCAGAAAGATTTAAAGTTATAATATTCAATCTTATATTTGACAGTAATAATCTGATAACCATCAAAGAATATTTCATAAACAGTCATCTCTTAAGTTAACTAAAGACAAAGCTTATATAATAGTACTGGGTGCTACGTCAGCAACGCCCACTGCGACGCTGTCCGAATCAAATATAGTCCATGACATCATGGGCAGCGCCGCAGCGAGACAACGCAACACCTCGTAATTTGCATGACAACGGTTATGCCAACAATCGGCCCCCTCATGCAAATCCAAAAAATCTTATAAATTAAAATACATCAAAATAACATTAAAAACACTGAAAATACATTTTAATGTAAATTATTCTTTAACAAATACGTGATTATAGAATTTCTCAATCTCGCCTTTTGATACAGGCTTCGTGAAAATATCAGCCAAATTATTTTTGCTGCTCACATGTGATAAATTAAACTGTTTATCAAAAATTAAATTTCGAAGAAAATGATAACGAATATCAATATGCTTAGTCCTGTAGTTTTCGATCGGCGAGTTTGAGAAGTCTATAGCAGCTTGGTTGTCTGAAAATAGAAAACAATTCTTTAAAGATAATTGCTGCAAACCAAAGTTATAACACTCTTCAATTATATTTTACCACATCAACTCTTTTGATGCTTCAGTCATCGTGACATATTCGGCTTCCATGGTGGATAACGCTGCGCATTTTTGTTTGAAAACTCTCCAGAAAATTGGAGCTCTATCTAGTAACAGAATTATTCCACCAATGGAAACTCTGTCGTCACGGTTTGCTGCAAAGTCCGAGTCGCTGAAACAGTTAATATCTAAATTTGACACATCAGATAAATCCAACTTTAAATTTTTAGTGTAACTTAAATATCCCAAAAGTTTTAATAAAGTGTTCCAGTGAACTATTCCAGGATTTTCCTGAAATTGGGATAGTAAATTCACGGCATATGCAATGTCAGGTCTGGTACGATTTGAAACGTACGATAAACAACCAATAATACTTCGGTAAGGTAAACGATTCATTTCCAGAATTTCGTCTTCAGTTGAAGGGCAGTCTCTTTTAGATAAGATCACACCTTTTGGAATGGGTAGAGACGAAATTGGACAATTAAATTCAGAAAATCTTTCCAACACCTTTTCAATGTATTCTTGTTGATGAATATACAATTTCCCGTGTTCTTGAACGAAATCTACGCCTAAAAATCTTTTAGTTTTACCTAACATTTTTACATCAAATTTACTATTTATAAGAGATATCACAAAATCAAGTTTAGTTTGATATTTACTGAAGATTATTACATCATCAACATATGCAAGTAATATTATATCATTATCTAATATATAGGCACAATTACACCAATTTAAACGTTTAAAACATAAAGATTCCAATACACGGTCAAACTCAAAAAACCACTCACGGCCGCTTTGGTGCAAGCCGTAAATTGCCTTATTTAGACGACAAACATAGTCTTTTCTTTCAGGACCAGAGAAACCTTGAGGCTGGTTCATAAATACCTCCTCTGTTAGCGGAGCATACAAAAAAGCACACTTAATGTCCAATTGACAATGCAACCAATTACACATACATACTAGAATAGCAAAAAACAATCTTATAACAGAAAAATTAACCACCGGGCTAAATACTTCGTCGTAGGATTCAAATTTTCTTTGGCTAAGACCCTGTGCAACTAGCCGTGCTTTATACCTAACTATTTCGTTATTTTCGTTTTTCTTAACAGTATATACCCACTTAGATCCAAGAACCTTTTTATTTTTGGGAGGGGGGACTATACTACAAACTTCTCGGTCTTTCATTACCTCTAACTCTTCCTCCATGGCCTTTTGCCATTTATAGGATTCAGAAGACGTTAAAGTTTCTTTGTAATTTTTAGGTATTTTTATTTCTACGTGATTCGCTTCAGGGTTAGAGTCATTATTCGAATCAGAGCTATCGTCCGGTGTTTCGACAATAGTTTGGTCGGATGTGATTTTTCCCGACGAGCTATTCTTACTACTAAAATTAAACAGTTCTTTCTTAAAATTAATGTTCTTAGAACCACAATATTTTTCTATGTCATTGCATGACTTAAAACGAGTTCTCGTACCATCAATACTATAGTAAATATCGTTTTTAGTTTTATCGGCCTTCCTACGTACACATCGAACCCATGGTATTTCTTCACATGGCGTTTGATTTTGGGTAACCTCTTCAATATCCGATTCACTTGCAGAGGAGTAGCTTTTAAAGGAGACGTAGTTTTTAGGAGTATTGACTTTTTGGCCCAGGACAGCTTCCACACCACTAACATTTTCATTAAATTTAACGTTAATAGTTTCAATTATCTTATATTCGTCTTGTAACCAAATACGATATCCCTTAGTGTTTTGGGCATATCCCATCATTATTCCCACTTTAGATCTCATGTCTAACTTTCTCCGCAGTGCTTTAGGAACACCGACGTAAGCTAAACTGCCAAAAGCCTTTAAATGGGACACGCTAGGTTTTCTACCAGAATAGAGTTCGAACGGGGTTTTATCTTTTGTTTTATGACACACTCTGTTCCACGCGTAGGTGAAGCACATTAAAGCTTCTGTCCAAAACTTTTGGTCGAGATTACTATCATTTAACATACTTTTCACGTTGTCAAGCGCTGTAAGGTTAAAACGCTCACATACCCCATTCTGTTCAGGAGAATATACGTTCGTTCTTTCGGCTTTTATGCCTTGTTTTTCCAGAAAGTTATTAAATTCATTGTGGCAGAATTCAAGTCCATTATCAGTTCTAACACTTAGCACTTTTAAGTTTAGAAACCGTTCCGCCCTCGTAAGAAATCTAGTGAAAATATCATATACATCAGACTTATTTTTCATAGGATAAGTTACAACTTTCCGGGAAAAGTCGTCAGTTATTGACAGAAAATACCTTTTACCGTCATAGGAAGTAACCGGAAGAGGGCCACAGACATCCATATGCAATAGTTCAAGCGGTTTGGCTGACCTTATCTTAGAAATAGCCTTAAATGAAACTCTTTTCGATTTTGCCAATTTGCAATTAACGCACTCATCACTACAAGAATTCTTTAAATCTGGTAAACCATTTACACTTGAATTCTTACTAGTATGAGTGATGTAGTCGTTATTAATATGACAAAATCTTTTATGCCAAAGATTAAGATCGCTTTTATTAACACTTTTAGTTGAACAGTTATAAGCATTTTCACTAGATGCCTGTGGGTCCTTACTGGTTACATACCCATGAGGTCTGAAATAATATAAACCATTAATACGTTTTGCAAAAAATAGCTTTTCACCAATTTTATTATAAACCCACAGTTTTCCATTTTCCCCTACAAAAGAACCACCTGCCTTTTCCACAACAGAACCAGAAATTAAATTTCTTCTAAGTTTTGGGGAATACATTACATTATTAAGGGTTACAGTTTGGGTCTTATTGTTAAGCGTGACATAGAACTGGACTGTCCCAACACATTCAACTGGACTATCCATGTCACCTATAGCTAAAGACATTTTAACATCCTTTAAGGGTTCATAATCACAAAATAGATCGAGATTATTGCAAAAATGCGACGAGGCCGCAGTGTCAAAGACCCATGACTCGTTGTCCGAAGGTTCACTAACGTGACTAACTGATGCCTCAAGGTGAAAAGAATTATTTATTTTGCAAAAGTTGTTAACTGGTTTCTTATAGTCATCATTAAACTTTGATTTTACGATTTTACAATCGGTCATTACGTGACCACGTTTATGACATCGAAAACAAGTCTTTTGAGTAGGTTTAGACTTAGATTTATTATTTACATTTTTAGTCACTGAATTATAAACACTAATAGAACTAGTATTATTTTCAAGATCATTTTTACATTGACTAAGTCGACTTTCTTCTGTAAGCAAGTCCGACAATATTTTATCAAACTTAAAGTTTTTATCTTCCCAACGATAAATAGATTGCACAATATTTTGAAAGTTAGAAGGTAAGTACCTGATGAGTTGAAATCCTTGATACAAATCGTCAAGTGGATGTCCAACGTCCTTCAATTCCATCACAATCTTTTGAAGTCGCGCTGCAAATAGTCCGATGTCTTCACCGGGTTGAAATTTGCACGAGAAGAATGTATCTAGTAGGTTGATGACTCGAGCCCTTGAGTGCGGCTCGAAATGATCTTTCAGTTTCAGCCAGGCTTCTTTTCCGTCGGTAGTCGAAGAGATAAGGATCCGAAGATTAGGCTCCACAGACAAATATATCGTTGAAAATGCACGGTCTTTTCGAAGATTGAAGTCTAGCTTCTCCTTAGCTGTGGCAGACTCTCCCAAGGCTGGTTCCGTACCGGATATAAATCCCCAGAGACCACGTTCCATCAGTAGAACTTTGGCGTCATCCCGCCAGGTCGACCAATTCTGGCCGTTCAATCTCTCAATGCGGTCGCAATGAGACTCCATGTTTACGTGATGTTGACTTTCATAGAACACAGTTCAAGCTGGATGTAGAAACACCGCGGATGCGGCCCCCATCGAAGAAAACGAGCAGCTTATTTCCACGTGGGCTTAAGGCCCATAACCGATATTCGGTTATATTTGCGCAGTGGAATGAAATAAGCCAGAGTTCAAAAACTTTTAATTTATTGATCCAGAAAAATCAGCTCGTTTTTTCAAAGTATATAAAATATCATCACTAAACATTAACACGGCAGAAAGATTTAAAGTTATAATATTCAATCTTATATTTGACAGTAATAATCTGATAACCATCAAAGAATATTTCATAAACAGTCATCTCTTAAGTTAACTAAAGGCTATGTCCAGACGGCGACAATTAAAACAAAAACTTGGCGACCGCCAAACGAGGAAATAGCGAACGGTTTTTTCGCCAAATCGTAGGTTTTTTTCAAACGCATGCGTCTGGAGGATCTGTTTGGTCTGCCCTGCCGGTGTTGTGCTGGAAAAGTGGAATGGGATGAAAATCGCTTGTTTTAAACTTTAAAGCGTGACCTTGATTTCAATATTGATACGAAAACATTAAATTTGGTTAGTAATATTAGAACGTAACAAATTTAATTGTTGGTTTATAACATAGATTTTTAACTTTTGTAACATAATTAAATTGGATACTATCCGAGATTTTTTAATTAATTTATCTGGACCCGTATACGATCTCGGGTCTACGGAATAAGATCAAGAAGAGCTGACCATTAAGCCAGAGAGATAGAGCATAATAAATTTATATTAAGAGTTAAATAAAAAAAATCATTTTAGTTAACATTTAGATACATTATAATATAAATGCTAGATTCGTAAATAGCTTCATGGGGCCAGTAGGTAGGTTCAGTTAGATTTTAAATTAACTCATAAGCTAAAAGTATTGGAGAGAAGGATATTTAACGAAGAATTATTGAAGGATATTTAACGTGCACTCCCGCCACACGGAGTATTATTCGTCGGACATTTTTGGCTGCACTTGTCGCTTATAGACCGGCAGTTATTTTAGCGATGCCCGGACCCGAACCTGGGACCTTCCGCATGCTAGGCGAATGCCTAATCGACTGGGCTCCCCAGCCCCTAGACACTTTCAAGTCTTTAAATATTTACATTTATCCACCATTATTTTATTTCGCTTTATATAACATTTTGACAAACCAGTATCAAAATCATCAATCATATCAAACCAGTTTCATATCATATTGGACAAACGTTTTTGTCATAATGCATAAAAAACGCAAGAAAAAAAATTAAACCCATCAATTTAAATGGAGACAAGGTTCTCAAAATGTAATTTAAATTCAATTGATTAAAAATAGTTCTATGCACTTCTACTTCAATTACCCTTTTTTTATTTTTTCCCTTTTATTTTTTTTTATTGACAATAGCAACCCTACAACAAATTAACATGGCTTTAAATAGGAAAAGTTGTCGGGATTTTCGATTGGCTATGTCCAGACGGCGACAATAAAAACAAAAATGTCACGTGATGTGTCACGTGATGCGCGCGCACGTCACGTGATCTCCATACAATTTGTATTGTGATGCGCGCGCAAGGAGGAGGAAACAACCGCAACTCATACACCGTGCGTCTACGAAAACATTGACGCACGGTGACTGCTCCTCCATTGTGACGCACGGTGTTTTAGCTATTAACGCATGCCTTAAATGTCTACGAGAATACTCTGATTCGGTGCGTCTTGCGCTATGGTAAATTCTGAGAGAAAAACCGAATTCATCATTGGAAATTTTCAAATAATCAAATCGAAAGCCAAAAAAGCAATTAAAAATTCCACTCTCGCCAAGTAACCCGGAAAAAAGTTGTCGGAGACAATCGAAAATCCCGACAACTTTTCCTATTTAAAGCCATGTTAATTTGTTGTGGGGTTGCTATTGTCAATAAAAAAAATAAAAGGGAAAAAATAAAAAAAGGGTAATTGAAGTAGAAGTGCATAAAACTATTTTTAATCAATTGAATTTAAATTACATTTTGAGAACCTTAAATGTCTCCATTTAAATTGATGTGTTTAATTTTTTTTTCTTGCGTTTTTTATGCATTATGACAAAAACGTTTGTCCAATATGATATGAAACTGGTTTGATATGATTGATGATTTTGATACTGGTTTGTCAAAATGTTATATAAAGCGAAATAAAATAATGGTGGATAAATGTAAAGACTTGAAAGTGTCTTGGGCCTGGGGAGCCCAGTCGATTAGGCATTCGCCTAGCATGCGGAAGGTCCCAGGTTCGGGTCCGGGCATCGCCAAAATAACTGCCGGTCTATAAGCGACACGTGCAGCCAAAAATGTCCGACGAATAATACCCCGTGTGGCGGGAGTGCACGTTAAATATCCTTTAATAATTCTTCGTTAAATATCCTTCTCTCCAATACTTTTAGCTTATGAGTTAATTTAAAATCTAACTGAACCTACTGGCCCCATGAAGCTATTTACGAATCTAGCATTTATATTATAATGTATCTTAATTTTAACTAAAATAATTTTTTTTATTTAACTCTTAATATAAATGTATTATACCCTATCTCTCTGGCTTAGTGGTCAGCTCTTCTTGATCTTATTCCGTAGACCCGAGATCGTATACGGGTCCAGATAAATTAATTAAAAAATCTAGTATCCAATTTAATTATGTTATAAAAGTTAAAAATCTATGTAATAAAATAACAATTAAATTTGTTACGTTCTAATATTACAAACCAAATTTAATGTTTTCGTATCAATATTGAAATCAAGGTCATACGCTTTAAAGTTTAAAACAAGCGATTTTCATCCCATTCCATTTTTCTAGCACAACACCGGCATTGGGCAGACCAAACAGATCCTCCAGACGCATGCGTTTGAAAAAAACCTACGATTTGGCGAAACAACCGTTCGCTATTGCCTCGTTTGGCGGTCGCCAAGTTTTTGTTTTAATTGTCGCCGTCAGGACATAGCCATTGTCTCTGACAACTTTTTTCCGGGTTACTTGGCGAGAGTAGAAATTTTAATTGCTTTTTTGGCTTTCGATTGATTATTTGAAAATTTCCAATGATGAATTCGGTTTTTCTCTCAGAAGTTACCATAGCGCAAGACGCACCGAATCAGAGTATTCTCGTAGACATTTAAGGCATGCGTTAATAGCTAAAACACCGTGCGTCACAATTGAGGTGCAGTCACCGTGCGTCAATGTTTCCGTTGACGCACGGTGTATGAGTTGCGGTTGTTTCATCCTCCATGTGCGCGCATCACAATACAAATTGTATGGGGATCACGTGACGTGACGGGCGCATCACGTGACACATCACGTGACATTTTTGTTTTTATTGTCGCCGTCTGGACATAGCCAAAGACAAAGCTTATATAATAGTACTGGGTGCTACGTCAGCAACGCCCACTGCGACGCTGTCCGAATCAAATATAGTCCATGACATCATGGGCAGCGCCGCAGCGAGACAACGCAACACCTCGTAATTTGCATGACAACGGTTATGCCAACATTCTTATTGTGCGTGAGTTTTTTTTATCGTAGTAAAGTTCGCATTCAAGCAGTATGCTTAAGTCAAGCGTGCTGCAGAATTATATTAGAGCAGTTAATTGCCATCCTTTTCTGTTTTTGTCAAAGCATTGATATTATAATGTAAAATGGCAACATCCGTTTTTGAAATGGAATTTCATAAGTACGGGCAAATATATTCGATATGTTTATTTTAATATCCTCAAATATTTTTGTTAACACGTTGGATGCCACTGACTCCTTAAGGAGTCGCGTGGTTCCGATTCACCGATAACAGCACATTCTGATGAAATTCATAGTACCATTTCGCCAACCGTTCTTATGAGTTCAAGTTCGTTTGTAACTTTTGCAACCGATCCTTCTGTGCTTGGAATAATACTTGGTGATTTGAAAGAGGGCATTCTATTTAAAATTACGAGGAAATTAAATCCTTCGTCTCAAGCGTAGGGCAACCAGACACACGACATACCGCATTTCGTAAAGTGACTTAGTTTGATATTTAACAATCTAGCTATAAAAAAATGCAAATAGTCTGTTTTTTTTTCAAACATAAACTTCCCAAAAATAAGAATTAGGAAAATTTAATGATTATTTCTTAGTCGAAAAGTTAATCACTAAAGCAAATCTGGTAATTGGCTTTCAATTAAATTATTAGTGACAGATGATAAGTTATCCGGTTGGAAAAGGCCAGGAACATTTCCTTGTACTTTTACGACTAGGTAGCTATCGTGTAGCTTTAGTTAGTGACGTTAATTCAACCTAACCTTGGTATTTTACGATCTCGAACTAAGATTTGTACTTGTTCAAAAATGAACAGTTAGTTTATTTAAATTGTAACGAACATGTTGAAAAAAGCAGGATGTTTTTCTACTTCATCAGCCTCTATCGATGAAGACTCTATCGCTGATTTAGTGGCAGCGAATGTGTTAAAGAAAATAAAGTTTTCTATCTCTTCTGTAAGAAGTAAGGGCGTCATGTCACCGAGAATTCCTGATGTTTTCGACTTGGCGATCCTTTAAGAGACATTTAGAGTCTCCCTGACTTCATATGTAAACTCTCGTAACAATGTACTTTTAAATTTTACCTTAGTTTGCTGAATTTTAAAACAAGTAGAATATAGGTATTGACATATTGGAGATTTTTTTCCGTACGTTCGTACTCCCCCCCCCCCCCCCCATCTCTGTTCTATTCGAGAACTTAGAACATTTAGAGAGAAAACATTTTTTTAGAACATTAATTAGAACATTTTCTCCAGAAACCTACCTTTTTAATATTTTTGTTCGAATGTCTGTAAACTTGTATGGCTGTCCCTCTGACCTATGACGGTCAGTTTTTACTACAGTTCTAACAGTCTTACTTAATATTTGTCAAATTGGTAACATATCAGGTACCTTTCTCTTAATGTTAAGTATTAAAGTAATAGGAAAACCGGCTTTTTGAGTTCTATCAGAACTTCTTGTTATTTTAAGTAATGGATCTTTAATTTTTAATTTTTTGTATATTTCCATTCTATAAACAACATTTTCATAGATTTTATCAAAATCGTTTTCTTCCGTTTTTTTATTAATACAAATGACTGGATTTGTTTACCCTCTAGACGTTACATATTTACTAATATTACTATCATAGATTACATATTACTATTACATTTTACGTATTACTAAATAATTCTGTACGATCTTAATTTAACCAGCAGGTAAAAGAAAATATAATGGTGCTAGTTTAATATCTGGTCCACATATAGCCTATAAACATTAATTATGTGTTAATTTCTTCGTTTTGAACTGATGCATGCAATGATCCTCTAGAATTACATACAAATTACAAGAAAAGAAGTTATTAAAAAAATGTCATAAATTAACCTTAAAAAAAGGATTTTTTTCGATTAACTTACACTTGGAATTTCGAAAAAAAAAACACACACATATATTTACACCAGATGTTAGAGGTTCATGACACAGATATATATTGAAATAGCATCTGTAAAAAAATTTAGGTAAATTAATGTAAAACTTTTTATACTAGAACTGTTGGCGTAAACACCCTTTTTTAGGTGAAAAACACCGTTTAAAATAAATCAATTATATTTAAATAAAAAAAAGGCCCAAAAAGCATTGTTCATTATATTTGAAATCACTCTGCCAAATTTGGAAAAGATTAAAGTAATAGTAAAAATTTTAGAATTTTGGGTATTCGCCTACCTTAATAATTTTGTAATAATGCACATAATCGTATACCTAGGGATTTATGAGAGGGGGGTCTATATGGGAGTTTTTAGTTTTTACGCGACTTAGATGTTTAATAACATCTTTGTTAAAAAGTAGTGATTTTGAAAGTATACCGTAAAAAACTTTTTGATACTTTAAAAAAAAAAACTTATTGTAAATTTCTGGTGACAAATTCCAAACCTATCAACTGGGTCATTTACCATATTCGAATAAATTATCGTTGTAATGTATCTATCTTTCAACCCGAAAGTGTGTCCAACTTGACTCAGCAAACTTTGCCTTCATCGCGCTGTTCAAAAAGAGCGTTGTCAAGTGATTTCGACGAATTCATACACCGTTTATTTTGAAAGGGAAAACATTTGTATGCAAAGGGTTCGACATATAAATCAGCGCAGTCTTTCTAGGATGAAAACTCAATGTGGTAGACTTGTTAGCGTAAACCTCTTTTTTTTAGTAGAAAAACATCGTTTAAAATAAATAAATTTTATTTAAATTTTAAAAAATGCCTAAATAGAATTATTCATTATATTTGAAATCACTGTACCAAATTTGGAAAGGATTAAAGTAATAGTAAAAATTTTATAATTTTGTGGAATTTGGGGTATTCGCCTACCTTAAGTTATATATATCAGATTAGGTATATTAGAAATGTCATTCAGTTTTTTAGAAATGCTTTGTATTCTTTTCCTTTATTTTCAATAGGAATGGGGAACATTTCTGCTGGTTAGCTTAAGATAGGAATGCTTGGAGTATAACCACTTAAGACCCGAGCAAAATCATAGACGTATATTCTTAGTATATTTGTCAAAGAAATAAAAGAAAAATTATGTTTAATAGTTAGGGACACGCCTTTAACTCTACAATTACACATTTTGCATGCTAGAAATATTCAACAAAAAAGGCCGTATCACTTATTTGTAGTTAATAGATTATTTTACATTGTTGTTATTATGCAAACTGAATTTAAAATTAACTACTAAAAGAAGTTTTTGAAAAGTTTGAAAAAAATTAAAATAATAATTTTTTAAGAACGCTTCTTACTGACCCTAGTTTAACTTAATTGTTTTGATTGAAATAAATTACTGATACCTGCAATCAATGGCTGAAAACTGATTTTTGAATCCTTTTCTATTGAACCAGATCAATTTCGGAACTAGTTACGTGTTAATTGTTGTGGGGAGGTTTTAAGATATTTCCCCAAATGGGGACGCCAAGTCGCAATAGGATTAAATAGTGCAGCCGTCAGAAAGTAGCCCAACTAATGGGATAGGCCCAATCCCAAACAAACTGTGCCCTGAGCACTTTCAAACTTATTTCTACTATACGAAAGATTTCCATTTAGTTTTTAAGAATAGTGAATGAAGTTTTCTAAAATTATACAAGTTGCAGATGAAAATTTGTGGGAAATGACATGAAGTTATTACAAAAGATTTAAATATATTAGAAAGATCTTATTAGTTATTAATTTTATGGTGTGCAATGGGGCGTAAATAATTAGAACGACATTCGTTTGGGCTTACAACATAATCAATCAATATTGTCACTTGCTTCTAGTAGGTTTTTAACCCTTTAGACCGGTGGTCAGATGGCGCTGATTTAAAATTACGAGACTAAATTTGGAGTTTTATATAAAAAAAATGCGTTAAACAGTATCAATGCCATCAACTCCTTAAATACAGTCATTTTTTATACAAATAACGAATGGTACAAGTCAGTTATTTTGATATCGATATTTTTGAAGAGTTAAAGCGGATTACGGTACAGCTGTGGAAATAAAAAAGTACCCACTTGAGGTTATTTCATCCATTAGTCATCCTATTGAATCGGACCTTTTTGAGATTGTGAACAATTAACATTTTGAGTTAATTGCACGATACAAAATTTGCATAAGGGGCCGTCTTCATATTAAAAATATTACGATCTTTGGAATTTCCAATAGCAACACCTAATTTTAATAACTTAGAAATGTTAAGCACTCTTGAAAACCCTTAAATCTAAGTTTTTGTTACATTTGGATGAATATTTGACAAGTTATTCAATCGAATCACCTGTGGACATTTTTTTCAACAACATTTCATCAAAAATGAATAATGCCTGAAGCCGTTGTATGCTGTAAAAGACTTAGATTAAACTATTGGAATAAAAATAACTCAAGATTAAAATCAACACATCTTTTAATCAACACAACAACACACTACTACAATCAGGTATCACAGAGACTTGTACTCCATGGTGCGCAGGCCCAGCTCAAACAACAGTTAAGGTTACAACATCCTGGGGCCCTATGACCATGTCATCACAAGTAGATATAGCACAGAGATAAATATAAATACTAATAAAAGATGATCACACAATTAAACATGCTAAAAAATTACTGAATTAATACACTGTTAAACGGAGATACAATATAAATTTACTAAGTTTCAATTGGCAGTTAAACTAATTTGTGAATAGGTCTCTTCAGCTCGCCCGTAGCTGCTTTTAAAGTTACAGATCTTACATGGCCGTCTTGACCCTTCATAACACTAATTACTCTGGCTAGTTTCCATTTAAATGGGGGTAAGTTATCGTCTTTTATGAGCACAACATTGTTCACAGCTAAATTATCCTCAGGAACTCTCCACCTGTTTCGCACCTGCAATTGAGTTAAGTAGTCCTTGGACCAAGATTTCCAAAACGATTGGGAAATCTGGGAAATCAATTGTAGACGTTTCCGTAAAGACAAGTTCTTACCCAAGAGATCCGGCTCAGGTAGACCCTTCAGTTCAGATCCGATCAAAAAGTGACCTGGAGTTATTGCAGTCAAGTCATTTGGATCCTCTGAAGCAGCAACCAATGGACGAGAGTTCAACACGGCCTCGATTTGTGTCAAACATGTGATGAATTCTTCTTGGGACAGGATCTGTGCACCAATGACTCGCCTCATATGATGCTTCATCGACTTGACGGCGGCCTCCCAGAGACCTCCAAAATGGGGTGCCGAAGGGACATTCAAATTCCATCTGACCCCTTCGAGTTCCAGGAATTTCCCCATTGATCTTGATGAAAACGCATCCAGGTAGTTCTTAGACCCAACAAAGTTGGTTCCGCAGTCACTGTAGATGTCACTAGGCTTGCCTCTACGTGCCACGAAACGTTTCAGAGCTGCAATGCGCATGTCGGCGCTAAGATCACTTACAAGCTCTAAGTGCACTGCCTTTGTTATGAAGCACACGAACACGCAGACGTACATTTTCAGGGCTCTCACACCTCGGCCTCGTCGTGGAGTGACGAGAAATGGCCCAGCAAAGTCGACACCACATCTCAAAAACGCTCTGCCTGGATTCACTCGGGATGCTGGCAAATCACCCATAATTTGCTTCGATGTCTCGGCACGGTATCGTGCACAGGTAACACAGCCTTTCACTATTTTCCGAATAGCTGATTTCGCACTAACAATCCAGTATCTCTGCTTCATCGCTGCATTGATGAGCTGTACACCACCATGGAAGTATTTCAGATGGTATTGTCTTATGAGAAGTTTGGTGACTGGATGACTCTTCGGCAAAATTAGTTGGTGCTTCGTAGACTCCGGAAGGTGAGAATGTTGAAGACGACCTACGACACGAAGTAACCCACTACCATCCAATATAGGATTGAGGGCTATCAAGGCACTTCCTTTCACCACCTCTCTCTTCTCAAGAGAAGTTATTTCTTTTGAAAATTCGGTCTGCTGGACAACCTTGACAATCACATCATGGGCTTTCTTTAGTTCTGAAGCCTCCAAGTACGGAGCAACACGTCTTTCACCCCTAGTGTTGTTGACAAAACGAAAACACCAGGCAACCACTCTCTCCAATCTAGCCCATTCCGAAACACCATTCCAAATTCTCTCTACCAACTCAATATTAACCACCAAGCTAGTAACTGGAATCACTCTCTCCTCCTTCAAAACATCATCACAGTCACCTTTCACTGACTCCTTAATGTACTGTTCTGGCCAATTGTCACTACTCTCTCGTAGCCAACCTGGTCCCAACCACCACTTCCTATTGGATACCAAGCTCTCAGCCGAAACACCTCTTGTCAACAAATCAGCCGGGTTAACTGCTGTTGGACAATAACACCAATCACTAGGACGAGACTTACCTTGAATTTCAACAACACGGTTAGCAACAAACTGTTTCCACCTTTTAGCACAACCCTTTACCTAATATAACGCAATCATAGAATCACTCCAATACACGATTTTTGCAACCTTATTCCCAAAGACCTCCTTCACATAACTACCAACTCTGGCGCCAATCACCATGCCCATAAGTTCAAGTCGTGGTAATGTTAATTGCTTTAATGGTGCAACTCTACTCTTAGACATAACAAAAGACGCTCGATAATTGCCAACAGTGTCACAATATCTCAAGTATACAACTGCACCATATGCACTAAGTGAAGAATCGCAAAACACGTGCACTTCCACTTCATTATTGCTGCAATCAACAAAAAATATCTGGGGACAGAGATGTTACCGACCACATGAATCTCTCTACACCAAGTTACCCATTTTTCACTCAAATCCTCCGGCAACTCTTCATCCCAGTCGCACCCTCGCTCCCATATTTCCTGCAACAACAACTTAATGCGTACAATATACGGGGATACCATACCAATTGGGTCAAAAATCCGTGCTGCTGTTTGTAAAACACACCGCTTATTGTTCTTTAAAGTTTTCCAAGACTCCACCAAACTCTTAATCTCCAATGACAATTCGTCTCTTTCAGGATTCCAATTTACACCCAATACCTTTAATTCCCGATTATTTATTTTCTTTTCATCACAGAGGTTATTCTCTACCCACATTTTCTCTAAATCTGTAGCCGCTACACAAAAATGGGCTGACACTGAATTTCTAACTATGGACTCACCTTGATTACCTTGTAACGCATAACCAAATAGTGTTGGCACACAAGTAATAGTTTTGTCAATTTTCTCAAAGAAAGAACCTTCAATAATCTGCCAAAATGAATCTGCACCGATTAATATCTCAATGTCCATATCAGTCTCACAGCAATCAGCTAAGGGTAAACCTCGAGATTGCATAGCAGTTTGGACCTCCAAATTTGGTACTGAAATAGGTGCCGCAGTTATTATTTCAGACACTAACACTTCAATTTTGACAAATTGATTGGGATTATACCTATTAGTTAAGTTTAGTTCAGAGACCTCGTACGTTTTCTCATGGGGTTTTTCTGATCCAAACGAAAAAACAGATAACCTTTCCTGCCTAATAGGTTTTAATTTTAAACAGCTAGCAAGAGTTTTTGTGCACCAGTTACGCTCCGAACCGTTATCAAGTAAGACTCTAGTCAATTTATTCATTCTGCCACCAACTCCACTCGCGTACGCACTTGCTGTAAGCAACAATGCTGACGGCACATTTGACTTTGAAGCTGAAGCATTACACTGTGTAGTTTCAGGCACTATTCATTTTTGGTTTTTGTGCACCAGTTACGCTCCGAACCGTTATCAAGTAAGACTCTAGTCAATTTATTCACTCTGCCACCAACTTCACTCGCGTACGCACTTGCTGTAAGCAACAATGCTGACGGCACATTTGACTTTGAAGCTGAAGCATTACACTGTGTAGTTTCAGGCACTATTCATTTTTGGTTTTTGTGCACCAGTTACGCTCCGAACCGTTATCAAGTAAGACTAGTCAATTTATTCATTCTGCCACCAACTCCACTCGCGTACGCACTTGCTGTAAGCAACAATGCTGACGGCACATTTGACTTTGAAGCTGAAGCATTACACTGTGTAGTTTCAGGCACTATTCATTTTTGGTTTTTGTGCACCAGTTACGCTCCGAACCGTTATCAAGTAAGACTCTAGTCAATTTATTCATTCTGCCACCAACTCCACTCGCGTACGCACTTGCTGTAAGCAACAATGCTGACGGCACATTTGACTTTGAAGCTGAAGCATTACACTGTGTAGTTTCAGGATTATGATTTTTTGTTTCTTTGTTCTCTTTAGGGAAATGAATCATCTTATTATGCGGTTTACCACAAAAACAATTCCTTAACTTACACCTTTTTGCATTACAATCGATATTAAAACACTTAAAACAAAGATTATATTTCTTTAAAATGTCAACCCGCTCATAAACGGACAAGTTTTTAAATTCAGGACAGTGATACAGCATGTGACTTTCATTATTTTTACAAAGTATACATTGCGGAGTTTTAACATTAGACGCATACACATTTGAGGCTTTAGGTCTGTAGGTACTGTTATATTTACTGTTTCTATGAGTGTCTATATTTTCCCTGTTAAATGAACCCTTATAGACACCAGGGAATGATTTAGCAACGTTTGAATTTTGCTTGCTCCCTTTAGAAGATAAATAAATATCGATTTCTCTACCCAACCCTTGAGGGTTAAACCATGCTTCCCCCTGCTTTACGGCAATATGTGTTTTTAAATCTTTATCAAGCTCACTGAAGATTTTGTCCGCCACGATTAACTCGCACAATGTTTTGAAATCACTGACCTTCCTTAACTGACAATAGTACTCAAAATTAGCGCTCAACCTCGAAGCGAACTGAACATAATTTTCGCTATGGGTTTTTTGTGCACTATTAAAACTATCCAAACACTCCTGAGGTGTGGATTGAAACTCTTTTAAAATAATTGATTTAATACTATCATAATTATTTATGTCCTCCACTTTCACATAAACCATTAAATTGTTTACTTTTCCCCCCAATATATTTAACAAAATTTCCGCTTTCAAATCTTCCGGCACTTTTTTAGTTCTAAAAGATTTCTCAATTGATTTAAAGAACAAACAAAACGATTCTTGTTTAGTTGGTACTGGAATTGTCAATGTTCTCACACTTTTAATTAAATTCTCTAAATTAACAGATACATCATATTCCACATTATTAGAAATTTTACTATTAGCCAATTCTAATTCGGCTTCTATACGTTTTAATTTTAATTTCTCTAGCTCCATAGGGTCCTGGGGTCTCTCCTGAAAAATATTGGTTGCCATAATTTCAACGAAATCTGGATCATCTCTAAAAATATTAGAATCTTCGATCAACTTCTTTAAATCAATAACTCTCGCACCCGCCACACAGTCCAATCCAAGCTCATCCGAAAGGGATTTTAACTCATCCTTTCTTAATTTTCTGTAACAATTCATACTTAAAAATTAAATAAACTGCACCAATACAAAGGATACTAACTCAACTTACCACAGCATCCGAAACACAAAAGAGATTAATTCAACTTACCACACAGGTAAACCACACAGCACAGGTAAACCACACCAGTAAATGCACCACACCAGTAAAATTGCACCACACAAGTAAAAAGAACCACACAAGTAAAAGGCACCGCACATGTAAAACTCGGAACAGCAACAGAATAAAACACCTTATTATAAAATAAAACCACCTCCACGATTACAACGACTCCAGTCAACGCCCACCAAGCACAGCTCGAAAAATATTCACAACTCCATGATTCGATTAAAAAACACTTCTGACACCAAAAATGAATAATGCCTGAAGCCGTTGTATGCTGTAAAAGACTTAGATTAAACTATTGGAATAAAAATAACTCAAGATTAAAATCAACACATCTTTTAATCAACACAACAACACACTACTACAATCAGGTATCACAGAGACTTGTACTCCATGGTGCGCAGGCCCAGCTCAAACAACAGTTAAGGTTACAACACCCTCTCTAAAATGACAAGCAAGCGTGCATGCAAAGCCGTCTTTATTTATCAATTACACACGTAATCTTATACACAGTCCCCTAAAGAGTAATTAAAAAGTATTGTGTGATTTTCTCAGCAAATTATGAATAAAATTTTTTAAAAATTGGGATTTCGCTTAAACTTCTTTTCTTAAATTTATTTCTTTAAAAATATTAAGGGGTTTCCATTCATATTTTTTTAAAAAATTAATATAATAATTATTTAAAAATATTAAAATTGTTTTAAATACCACAATATTGAATGCATTTTGTTTGGGTTATTATAATTTCTTTTCAGTAAAAAATTCGTTTCATTATCTTAATTATTTATAGATCGGGATAGTTTTTTATGTGCAACTCATTTAACATTATGGGACCTAAATAGAGTGGCTCCTAACCTAGACCTGAACTTTGCACGTCCCTAACTCCTCTAATAATGCTTAAAAACTAACAAAATTTGGCATTTCGTATTAACATAGGTCAGAGATTTGAAATATGGATTCAAAAAGGGGTGTTGCTATTGGAAATTTTAAAGTTAGTAACATTTTTAATATGAAGATGGCCCCTTATGCAAATTTTGTGGCATGCAATTAACTCAGAATGTTAATTGTTCAAAATGTCAAAAAGGTCCGATTCTATGTGGTGACTAACGGCCGAAATAATCACTAGTGGGTACTTTTTTATTTCCACAGCTGTACATGTTGCCATATGGCAACAGTATGCACTATATTTTTTAACAAGGCAGCATTTTCTGGCTATTCTCATCTCCTTGGGATGGATGAATTGTTGTTTAATTAATTTGGAAGTGATTGATATCACTAAATAGTTTTCTGATTTCTTTACCGAATGCCATTGTGAATGAAAAAAAAACAATCTGAATTTAAAATTTAAGACCGTTTGAAATATGTAATGTTATCTAGACGGGATAATGTTACGGGAAAGAGCATTATGTGTTTTAAAGTTTTCGGAGTCTCGGTTAGAAGTCTAAAGTTGAATATTCAAGCCGTTAAAAAAACATAGTTTGTATTTTAGAGTGCATTAGAGAACGGTTAATTTGAACCCTTTCTTTACAAATGTAATTTGACACAAAATGTGAAATTTAGTAAAACCCTCAAAAATAAAATAGTGGAATTACATTGTGTTATAAATATTGGTTTTAAGTTACCACTATTTTTGTTTTACCAATAACTTTATAACATTTGATTAGCAGACATAATTCATCTCCTGATTTATCACTGGAGTTTTGAGACGGTGCAGATCAGACGTCAGTATGCCGATCGCTCCTAATGACAAATCAGAAGAGAATTGTACTAATAATGAGGCATTTCCACATAACGTTAAGCAATTCTATATTGACAACACTACTCCACTCTTCTACAAATCTAAGAACTATTCCACGGATCGTGAATATCTTCGAAGGATGAAGTCTTTTGTGCCGAAATTACCTAAGGAATTTTTGATGGAGATGGTCAATAATAGCACGTTTGAATGGTCGCCCAAACTTTTTGAAGATATTGAGATGGGTTTCAACGATGAGCCTATGGAGACCGCCGAGCTTCGGCCCGTGGCTAATATCCCGGTCTCCAATAAATTCGATATCTTGACAGAGCCTGACACCAAGAAGGTCAAACCTAATCCGGCCACGGAGGTCTCTGACGCCATGACATACGTCGAGCCCCGGCCCGCGGCTGACGTCAATGTCAAATTCCATTGCCCATTTTCTTCTTCGGAGGAGACCTGGGCCAGTCCATCTGCGAGAAAATCGCCCAAGCCGGCGGAGAGAGTATTAAGTACCGGCGATACTTCCAATTTCTTAAGATCTTCCCTCAAACAACATCTGAGGAAGACTTAGTCCTTAATATCTTAAAGGAAACCAACACTGGCTACTTCCGGCATAACAACCGGAAAGACAAAATCCTTAAACTTGTCGTCAAGGGGCTCCCTTGCACTGATACTGACAAAATCACCGATGCGGTCAACGCCTTAGGATTTATTACCACTAAAGTAGTCCAGCTCACCCGTGCCAAGACCAAGTCCCCCCTCCCTTACTTTCAAGTTTTGATAGTGAGGACAGGGAGCTTCAAGGCGGCATTTAACATCCGTCGCCTGCTTGACTGCACGGTCACCATCGAGCCCTACAAGAAAATATCAAGAATTCCGCAGTGCTACTCTTGTCAGCACTACGGTCACACTGCCCACTTTTGTTCGATGGGCCCACGGTGCCGTTTTTGTGGCCAAGGCCATGACACCCGCACCTGCCCCACCAAACAAGACACCAAGACTCCATCATGTGCAAATTGCAAAGCTGAAACTGCCTTCCTATTGGACTCTCTTCGTGCCGTGAGTGACGCAATCCGTGACGTCTTCGGCGATATCGAACTGTTTCGCAAGAAAGTGGCGGTCCTCGCCAATTGCTCTACGAAAGCTGATAAGATGTCAGCTCTTTTCGAAATTTTCAGCCCATAATTTCGCACAGCCTTTGCCTCGGCTGCCATCCCATTTTTATTTCGCCATCCATCATTTTCCCGCTATACTAGGGGGCTGGGGAGCCCAGTCGGTTAAGCACTCGCTTAGCATGCGGAAGGTCCCAGGTTCGGGTCCATGCATCGCCAAAATAGCTGCCGAACTTTAAAACGGCCCGTGCAGCCAAAAATGTCCGACGAATAATACCCCGTGTAAGGAAGTGCACGTTAAATAATTCAAAGTCCTAACGCTGCGTACGATGTCGCCCTTAACGGTTGCGTTGGGTGCCTATTCATGTTGGCTCGTCATCTGACTGTGGTTCTAAAATACGACGCCCGTCGCCAATAGCCCTCGTGTAGCTCCAGTGCGACGATAATTCAAACCAGAAAAAAAAAAAAAAAAAACCCGCTATACTAGGGGTGGAGGCAGCTTCGCTGCCAGGTCCCCTGCAATTGTTTAAACGTCGCCGTCATTATTATTGCACTTCCTAGTAACACCTTCATTTAAGGGGTCACAGGAGTCTTAAAAATGTGCAAAGAAGATACTACATAGCATAGTTTGATCTCTCTTGTAATTTTTTAACTACTCAATAAATGAGTATAATTTTTTTATATGTAATTCTACAAGATTTATTTATTATAAAACAAGTTTTAAAATTTATGAAACTTAAGCCAAAACTAAAATAAATGATATTAAACATGAAGGTACTTGAACACACTGTGATTAGGCTTGCGCGGCAAATTGTGAGGTCAAAATTGAACACATGACCAAGAAAATGACTTTATATTGTACAAATATGTACAAACTAGGACTTATACCTAAATTCTCAGCTCAATTTTAATTAGAAATTATTTTAAGAACTTTTTTCTAAAAAAATTAATAAAAATTTTAAAATTTTGATTTTAAATTTTTTAAAAAATAATTTCTAATTAAAATTGAGCTGAGAATTTAGGTATAAGTCTTTGTTTGTACATATTTGTACAATATAAAGTCATTTTCTTATTCATTTTTTCAATTTTGACCTCACAATTTGCCGCGCAAGCCTAATCACAGTGTGTTCAAGTACCTTCATGTTTAATATCATTTATTTTAGTTTTGGCTAAAGTTTCATAAATTTTAAAACTTGTTTTATAATAAATAAATCTTGTAGAATTACATATAAAAAAATTATACTTATACATTGAGTAGTTCAAAAATGACATGAAAGATCATACTAGGCTTTGTAGTATCTTCTTTGCACATTTTTAAGACTCCTTAGACCCCTTAATCAAGCGGCCTGCGCTTCATTAGAAAGCCGCTAGAAATTAAAACAAAAGCATTTTTCATTTCTTAGTTCGCAATGAAACAAATTCAAATACTTTTATTATTCGGGTAACTGACCTTTGGAATAGTTGCAATATATTACTTTTAATTACCTGATATGAAATATAATATTATAGAAATATTGCTATGGTGTCGGAAGATTTTTCGATTTCCACACGGTTTGGAGGGTGCTGATTAAAAAAAAGTGGTTTTCGAACATAGGTCCATCTGTCTGAAACTCTCTACAGTTCGAACCAAGAAAGTTACAAACTTTACATTTGGTACACGAAAAAAAAAGCGACATGCTAGTTTTAGTCAGGTATAGTAGATTTGGATTGAAAGCGAGCATTTCGTAAAGAATAAATTGCTTTGAATATAGGGAATGAAAAATGTGTTTGATTTTAAATATTTTTGGACACTTATATTTTAGATTAATTTAGTTTAATTTAAAATATCTTCGCACTAGAGCAGTGGTTCTCAAACTTTTGTAGGTGACGACCCCCTAATGCCGCAAAATAACTTCGTGACAACCCCCCTCAGTCCTACATATGCGGTACTCTTTATTAACTATTATATTTGGAAAAATGTTTTTTTTTTTAAATTTAAGATGGTTGGGAAGGTTTTGAACAGGTTATTCGAACTGCGATCTAAAATGCTGATATTTTTACAAGATGCTAAACCAGAATTGACCGGATTTTTTAGCTCCGCAACTTGTTTGTTTCATCTTTCATACTTATAGCAGACATATTTATGCACCTAAATGAGCTAAATACCGAGCTACAAGGTCGAAATATAACAATAATCAAACCCCAAGACAAAATTAATGGATTGATTGGATTCTTAAAGAAACGAATGTTTATGATGCTAAAGTAAAGAAATCTAATTTTGAAAACTTCCATTTACGTTACAAATTTAAAAGGTTCCGAAAAGTTCCAGCAAGCACTCTCATTAGCTTGCTGCAACGTAACGTACTAGAACTAAAATTATGTAATAATAACATAAATAAAATGAATTGCAAATTAACCAAGATATAGAGTAAAATAATGTGTGGTGATTTTTTTCTTCCATTCTAGTTGTAAAAATATTGTATAAAATGTTACTTAAATATATATTTTTATTTTTAAAAACTTTTTGCGACCCCCCTAGGATCCCTTCGCGACCCCCCAGGGGGTCGCGAAGGTATGTTGAGAACAACTGCACTAGAGCTACACAACAACTATTGGCGACGGGTGTCTTAACCGATGATTGTTTTAACCACAGTTAATTGGCGAGCCAAAACCTGAGTAGACACTAAACGCAACCGTGAAGGGCGACATCGCAAGCAGCGTTTAGGACTTTGAAGGATATTTATAGCGCGTACTTCCTCCTCCCTCCACACGGGGTATTATGCGTCGGACATTTTTAACTGCGTGTGCCGTTTATAGGTCGGCAGTTATTTTGGCGATACCCGGAGCCGAACCTGGGACCGTCCGCATGCCGCGCGAATGCCTAACCGACAGGGATCCCAGCCCCTTATATTTCAGATTAAAAGTTTGCTCTTATAATAAAATAAGTTCTATCTCATCAGAAAATGTTTATTCTTATACTAACAGAAAATTTTTAGTTTGAAGCAAACAACTTGAAAATGCGATTGGGACGTTGGTGAATGCTAAAACTGCAAGTTGTCACAGTTAGGACATTTAGCACCAGGTACCGACTAATAACAAAAAATTAAAATATCTGTATATATTTTTTTATGGAAACAATAATAGCAAACTCTTTACCTACATTAACAAGAAGTTCTTAAAGAACTAAAATAGCCTACTTTCCTGTTACTTAAATACATATTAAAATCCTTATCTTGAAAAAACTAGGTCTCTTGAGTGAGAGATTTGACGACGTCATCGCCGTCTCAAACTCAAGTCAACCTCGTCTCCTCTCTTTCACTCAAAGGTTGCTCTTAAATTTTTCACATCACAAGACCGTCTGAGCATCGAAATCCAAAAAATGCAAGACTGTGATACAAACATGCCTCCAAATAATAGAATTAGAATAAAATAAATTCTATCTGACCAGAGAATTTCTATTCTTATACTAACTGATCATTTTTAGATTAAAGTAAACAACTTGAAAATGCGATTAGGACGTTGGTGAATACTAAACCAGAGAGTGGTCACAACTATGGCATTCCGTTTCAGGTGCCGACTAAACACTAAAATGTGTAAAATTTTTATAGAAAAAATAATAGCTAACTCTATATCTACATTAAAAATTGCTGGGAAAACTTAAATCCAGTGAAATTGAATACGGACATAGTAATAGTAAAATGGAAATTTGTTTGTATGTAATGTCATACTAAAAACAATATTAAGAAAAAAAATATAGTGTATTACTTAACATACTTTTTACTAAGAAATGCTATACTGCTTGAGTATATGATACAGTACGTAAGCTGTCATTAAAATATACATTGTTGTTTTACAAATATCCGTTTCCGTTCGGACAACGAAGCGACGTCCACACTAAGTTTATAACGTAAAAAGATTGAACGGTATTATGATCGCCCAGTAATATATATTTTCCTGCATTCCTTATCATATTGCCACTACTAGACAGAAATACTCATATAAAAACCGTTCTTCGGGTTTCTGCACCCGTCGCATGTGCATAAACTCTTAATGATATCCCTTAAAATTTTTGCACGTCAACCCCATATGAGGGATCACCGTTTTCTTCTTTAAAAAAAAGAGATGTGAAAGAAATTGACGGTTTAAATATTTTTTAATATTGCAAGTTTTCGTTTTAAAATATTGGTAGCACATGTTCAACATAATTTATAACTGATGAGCCACTGTTCTGAACCAACACCTTGTTTGAGGCTCTGCTGTGGGGGGTTCGCAACTGCTCTCCAAACCCCAAAGCTCCCCTCAAACCGTCTCATGGAAATCCCAATGTGGGTGTAGGGGAAACAGGCTTGATTTGTGTATACCATCATTACAATAGATAAAAATTACCTTCTCATCGTTGTAATTGTTATTATTATCATTGACTTAGTGTCATCCGTATTAAATGAATAATAGTCGCTGGGCATTGGAGAATGGCGCACGTTAAATCTGTTTTGTTCTAAAATCCTCACAACGCGTTTGATATTGTCATTGCGTTAAGTTGGGTGCTAGATTATGTTTCACACTCCTCAAAGGACCGCTGTTAAATATGACAAGGCATGTTGCCCCTAACGTGATAAGTCTAGTGCAATGTTAATTCAATACCAGTTTTTAAGTACGCTTTCTACACCATGCCTTTCAGATATAATACCTCAGCTACATATCTATAATCGAAAATATTGGTTCATCTAGCTTGGCGTGAGGTAAAATGTAATTAAATTTAGTTGAAGTATTAATGAGATAAAATATTTTATTTAAAAAAAATATTGTTTTCTTCTGTAATTGAAGTGTTTCACTAGCAATTACTTTAATGCAGATGTTATTAAACATCTAAATTGTACAAAGATTTTAACCCTTTATGAATCCTCTCCCTTTCCCCCTCCCAAATTAATCCCTTAGAATACGATTAAAGCATTTTAGTACAAATATGTTGAGGTATTCATAATTGCTTCGGCATATTTGAAAAAAGTCATTCGGTTTTTCACAAGTTCTTTGTATTTGTTTCCTTTATGTGCAATAGGAATGGGGAACGTTTCTGCTGGTAATAAGATGGGAATGCTTGGAGTATAAAATAGGGCAGAAGTCGGAATGTCTTCAACGTGATAGGAGAAGCCCAACAACCCCCCCCCCCCCCCACCTAAGTACTTCCAAACATATTTATATTTTAAAAGACTCCTTTTAATTTTGAAGACTAGTGCATGTAGATTAAACAAAAGTACAAAATGCAACTGAAAATTGCAGAAAATGACATTAAGCATTCATAATTTAAATAGATTACAAGGAATGAAGTTGTTATTAATGCATTATGGGCAAAAGTGCCAAACAAGTAGCCATATTTCTTTGGGCTTACTACGGAAGCAATCAGTGGCTTCACTCGCTTCTGGGTAGGTTTTTAACAAGGCAGCATGTTCACTCTATTCTGGCCTCCATGGGAATAATGAATGGATAACTAATTAATTTAGAAGTAATTGATATCACTAAACATTTTTCCGATTTCTGTATCGAATGTCATAGTTTAAGGGGGGAAAAACTGTAGAAAGTAAGGAATTATGACTGTTTGGAATATGTGTTGTTATCGAGATTTGGGAAATAGTATTATATATTTTAACGATTTTCGAAGTCTCGGTTCGAACTCCAAAGTTGAATATTCAAGTCGTTATAAAAGCATAGTTTGTATTTAAATGTATTGGAGAATTATTGATTTTAACCCTTTCTTTACAAATGTAACTTGGAGCAAAATGTAAAATGTAGTAAAACCCTCAAAAATAAAATAGTTGAATTGCATTGTGCTGTAAATATTAGTTTTAAGTTACCACTATTTGTTTTCTACCAATAACTTTATGAAATTTGACTTGCATATAAATTATTGAAACAATATATTGAACACGAATAATTCTTTTTAATGAAGTGGCCTACGCATTATCTGTATGCCGCTGAATAATAATAAAAAAAAATAACTCCTCGGCACAATAGCCCATTAGAGGGGCCAAGGCCTGCCATGCCCATTTCATTTTTCTTAACCAAAGGTTCTGGGGTGCTAGGCATATGTCCCGGTGGTCACCCACGAGCGGGACCCCCAGTGTTTAGTGAAACAAACTCTTTGCAGGAATATGAATGAAACAAAAATTTGCATAAAAAATGTGAAACTTAAATGTAATAATCATAATTGTCAATTTGATTGTTCCTTTTCGCATTTGAAAATTTGTTCGTTATAAATAACCGAGTATGCGACTTAATTTATAATTAAAACTTTTCATCTTCTAGCCTTTATTTTATTTCTGAATTTTAAAATCCCAATTTTTTCTGAAAGAAACATTTTTAAAAATTACAATATTAGTGAATGAATAAGGTTAAATTCTAGCATCCGTTGGCGAGATTGTGTTAACCTTTTTGTTAGGTTGTCGCTTTGAAAAGTCACAACCCAAATATTACCTCTTTTTTTTTTGGAGATTTCCCCCTAAACGAGTTCAAATTTAATGCCTTATTATCTCAGCAAATAATGCAAACTGAATAACTTGTTTTTATACATGGGGTATTTTGAAGGAGCTGAACATTTTTATGTTAAAAAAATCAGTGTTGTTGTTGTTAGTTCTCAATTAATTACGATATTTTCTGAATAATGACACATTTCACAAAAGTCCTTGACCAATAGCAGCCGAGAACCGAGGGGTGAATTGGTTTTTTTCCCCAGCTGTCCACGGCTAATGCTAAATTGCCTTTTTCATGTTCCTTTTTCTTTGAAACTAACACACAATACAATACTAAAAAAATTCTGTACATTATATGCGCTATGAACAATACACTGAAAAGAGACTTTATCAATATAAAAAGTATTTTTTGGAAATAATATTTAAGTTAATGTGTTAAGTTTAAAAAGAGCATTTTTTTACATCGCAAAATTACCCATATTTTTTTTTACATTTCAAATCTGGAGAAATGATCATTTCAGTAAGCAAAACCCCTTATACAATTATCCTGTAATAATTTTTGGTCTGTACATGAAATAGTTTTTAAGAAAAAGGTACCAAAACATGAAAAAACCCCATTCTGAGAAAAATGAGATTTAAAGTTGAAAACTTACATTATGAAAATACTGGTGATCTATATCCAAATTAACCCATTAATGCCAGGCGTCCCTTTTTAGGGACACTTTTCAAAAAATTTCGCAATTTTTAATGAATCAACTTTTCGATCAAAAAATTGCTCCGTTGTATTCAATAGTGAACATTTCAACTGACCCAAGGGCATAGAAGCTGTTTAAGGCAACTTTTCAGGTAAAACTCTTGACATTTTAGTCTCATAACCTTAAATTAGCGCCACCTGAAAGGGTCTTAATGGGTTAAAATGTAACTAGGTTAAACTTGTCTGAATGGCATATAGAGGGTATATTGAATTTGTTTAGTTTGGTTAGATTGGCGCCTTACTAATAGAAAGTATCTCACTAATAGACAGTACTAATAGTAGACCAAGATTTGTAATTTCGTACAGCCTGCAAGTGACGTAGCAAAGCAATGCCAGGTGAGGTGTTTTGCTTAATTAGATCGAAATTTTTGTTCAGAATATCCATAATTTGAAGTCCAGTTTAATTTATTTTTGGTGTAGTTATTTTACAAACTTGAAATTCGTCAGCAATTTGAAAAGTTATAAACGCATTATATTCATTTAAGAAAATTAGTCAAATAAATAATTTTAAGTTAAAATATAATAATAAATTTAAGTGAGATAAATATTCTTCAGAGCAATAATATTAAAACAAAGAATAAATTTATTTAAACATTTTTTTTTCTAAAAATATTTTTTTTAAAAATACCTTTTTTTTTTAAATATTACATAATTCCAATAACTTAAATAAGCGCAAAAAAAATCGAATGACGACTTGCCCTTTCACAGTCTGTGCAAAAATTGAACAAAATGACAAATGGACCTGGCATATATCACTTAACAGCTATACAAAATTAACTCAAAATAACTGTAGAGAGACTACATCTAGATCGCGAGAAATAATACTAGATTTTTTTATTTTAAAGGCTCACGAATATCTCGGTTGGAACTAAAAAGTTTATTCTTTGAACTTTTAGACTCATAGTTTGAATTTGACTTCGTTTGTACACTTAATTTGAATCCCCTCTTTAAAATGTAATTTGGCTTAAAATGTATCACTCAGTAGAAACAGTAAATATATTATATTCATATTTTCTTAATTTAATAATATTTGTATTGCAGTTTACCACTACTTTTGTTTTTCTAGAAATCATATAATTATTTTTATTGTGTCAACTCCTTCTCATATGATAACAATTCCATCTCGTGTATGAAAGCGGCTGACATACAGTCCGCTGAAAAAACAAATCAAATGCTTATTTTTTGTAGGCCATCGGGCTCGGGCTCCCACTGATATAGTGGTATCAATGGACTTTGAACCTGGATGGCCTATTAGACCATCCGGGTTCCGATAAAAACAATTTTCCGATTTGTTTACGTCGTGGTGAAAGATTCGTAAAAACTGTTGAAATTTATGATTTATATCGGTTTAGAAAAATGTTTTTTTTATCTAGATTATGGGTTCCCAATCGGTGGTAATCGTACCACTCGTGGTACGCGGGAAACATTCAAGTTTTACGCGTGAGTGATGTGAGCAACATGATGTCATTAATAACTTTTGTAAGCACTAGCAGTGAGCACGCAAACATATTACTTTAAACGTTAACATCGCTTTAAATAAAAAAAATCTTTTATTAGCGTTTGGATCGGATGTAAAACCTAATACACCCTTTGATCTATCGACCAACTCTGCTATTTTTGATGCCATTTGTTACGAGTTACTTGTGTGAGAGTAGATTTTCTGAACTCTTGTACGTAAAAAATAAACATAGAAGTAGAATAAATATTGAAGGGGACTTAAAGGTGAGAAGATAAGTTCCACTAATCCTAATGTTAATATTTTAATCACAGACAAACAACAAATATTGCACAAAAGACTATAAAAGTATATTTTGTACGATGATTAAGTTTTTGCTGAAATTGTGCTTTTTTTCTGTATGTTTTTAGACCTATGGGTAATAAATAAAACTGAAACTTAATACCATTTTAGTATTTTTATTTCTCCTTAATTATACTCGTGTTTTAAATAAACAAATATCTAACCATTAAATATGAAAATTTCTCAGCAATTTAATTCAAAAAGCCTTTGAACCGCTTTAGAAGAGTAAATATTCTACTTTTATTAAAATATTTCGGCCTGATGATACGCCAAAGTTTCTCAAAAAGTCAAGTGGTACGCACGTGCAAAAAGATTGGGAAACCCTGATTTGGTGATGAGAAATAGCATGTGAAGAGCTTATTTTAAGAATGAGCTATGTGAGAAAAAGACAAAAACGAAAAAAAAAAAAAATGAGCTAAAAAATTTTCAGTTAGCACACAGATTCGTTGAAAACTTCACTTTCAAGTTGAAAACCGCAAAAAATTTACGAAACTTAAAAACTAATGAAAAAGGGGAAACTTTTTATCGTTAAAGAAATTATAAATGTTTTCATTGACACAAAAATTTCAAAATTTTTTCAAAAGTCACATCACATATTCTTCCACTAATCTCTTCATTTGATAGATACTTTTAAAGGTTATCGAATTTTCTGTTGGAACTGTAAGATTGATTATTCAAGCCTCAAAAAACATAGTTCGAATTTAAGTTTATTGGCATAGTCAATTTGAACCCCCTCTTCTCTTTATTTGAATAATTAAATGTAAAAAGTAAAATTTAATAAATACCTTAAATGGGATATATTCCCTTTTCATAGTCCTAGAAATATTTGTATTTGAATACCACTAATTTTGTTCTGCCAAAATGTATATATATTTTGTTTTCCATATCTTGATTTACGTGGAGAAACATGCCTGAAATTTAATCAATCGGCCTACGCTTCATTAGTAAGCCGCTAGAAATGATAACGAAAGCACTTTTCATTATTTCGTTCACAATAAAACATTCAAATGCTTTTATTAGTCGGATAACTGACCTTTGAGATCGTTGCATAATATTACTTTCAATTACCTAATATAAAGTATAATATTATGAAAATATTGCGATGGTATCGAAAGATTTTTCGGCTTCCACACGTTTTGGAGGGTGCTGATTAAAAAAAAGTGGTTTTCGAACATCGGTCCATCCGTCTGAAACACTCGACAGTTCGAACCAAGGAATTTATAAACTTAGCAATTGGGTACACGAGTTCCTACAACTTGTTGTACGTCATAATAAGGTTTTCAAGAAAATTGTGCATGCACAAAGGGTAGCTGTCATGGAACATTTTGTGTTTTAAAGGAAACACAAATACCTAGAATTCAAGGACCAATGTTTATAATGGATAGCTTTTTTTAGTCATTTTTTGTGCTTTTGTACGAAAGAATTTTTTCTTCTTGTTTTCGTTGCAGTTTTTAATCTTAAATTTTTAACGTCTTAATTGTATTCATAACGAGATGTTATAAATTATCGTTTTTTTTTTTTTTTTTTTTTTAAATTGACGATGAGAAAGACAAGTCAGAAAGAGTTGCTAGCTTTGGCGTCACTAAAAGCGCGAACTTTCGGTTTTAAACAAATTAGCTGTTGGATGGTTTCTTCTTTCTTATACTTTTAATGTATAACTTGAATGATTATAATGAAACATGTTCCACATTATTCGATACCAAAGAGGATTAAAAAACCTGTAATTTTTATTCAGAAATTATTTTTTTATAAAAGTGGCACAAGAGGTTCGTTTTCCAATCGTTAAAATATTGTATAATTTTTAATTTACGTTTCAGGGTTATTAGTAAAATACATTTAATACATTTAATTTAATTACATTTTAATTTAATTTTATGACGTTAATGGTTATATAAATAACTTTGTTTCAATTTAGGAAATATGCTTATGTTTTCTCTGAAATGCAAATAGGTTCAGCAAAGGATACATCTTGGAGGCTTGTATTTTCGAATGTAAATCCATCTAAAAAGGCTAAATTTGACGCTTAAAAGTTTATTATAAAACATAATGGACAGTATTTGAGCTTTTTTTAGACACGTGAATTTTGTGTGGAAACATTTCTAGGGGGCATTTAATGTTAGAACGTTTTTTGTTTTTTACTCACCAAGCATCACCAAATCATTCTAACTTATATAAAATCCTCCCGCGTATAGATATATATAAAATTAGCTAAAACGTTGGTACGTGACTTTACCGTCAATAATAATAACACTATAATTTAGAATTATCACTTTATTATTAATGCCGCGGATGAGTTGACTCACTCGGAGTAGAGTAAAGGAAAATTTGAAAAAAAAAAAATCAGTGCTAGCCCTTTCAGACCAGCCGTCAGATGGCACTGATTAAGTTCATGTAACTAAATTTTAATAGTTTTATTGAACAAATTGCCAACAGTATGAATGCTAGCAACTTTAAAAATCACGTAATTTTTTTACACAAAAAAACGACTGGTACAAGTCAACTGCTTCAGTATCGATATTTTTATAAGCTTGAACATTGTCTTTTTATTCCCGCATGATCGGGATAGCTCCATCTTTAAGGGCTAGGTAGTGATTTTCTGGTTCTACTCTACAAATAGACGATTATGTAGAAAATAAGTGAAAAAATTGAAATTATGTTTACTCGCGAATTTCGTTTGGGTGTTATTTTAGCGTTTTTGTTTAGCGAAGTCATGGATATGTTTTGGAAATGAATAGAAACTCGTATTTATCTGACCAGTGTGAAATACCAAAAAGAAAGACACGTAGTCAGAAATGTCCAGTTTACTGAATATTTAATTCTTTTCGATGTATACGCATGCTTAGTTCTTTCATGCAGCCAACCCACGGTATTGAAACGCCATCTGTCAATTAGATTGAACATAATAATGAAGTAAGCATAACTAACATAATAAAGTGTTTCATATCAAATTCCAGACATGACTCATTCGTTTTCTGCAAGAATTGTGTTATTTTCTCTAGCCATTTAGGTTTTTATTAATTTTTAAATACAGGTAGTCCATTTTGGGGCACCATGTAAAAGCACAGCATTATATTAACAAAACCATTCTTAGTTAGAGGTCATTATTGGTATCTAATATTTACAAACGAGAAAATACAGAAATAATTTGTATTACTATTTCAAAAATGTTGGCATTGTAGTTCTTCGATTCTCCTTCAGAGCTCGGAGAGCTTTTGAATTAGAATTTAAATGCTTTAAGTTAGTATCACACGCCGACAATATAGTAAGCGTTTGTTTTTTAAATTTTTTCCATATGACAAAAACCAACTGCAAAATTCCAATATTGATAATAATGACTAGAAAACTACTTAAAATATTTCAAAATAACCCTTTTTAACTATGATTAATTTTTGTAAAAAAAATATTAGTATTTAATACTAATATTATTATTCTTTGAATACAGCCAAAAACGTAATTTCACAAAAGTTAATAACCTCACTCTTTAATTTTGAATACACTTTTACTACTGTCCTCTATGAGGATTATTAGTAACTAACCTTTAAAATGAAATAGATGAAAAAAAAAAACAGTTTGTCTAGGAGGAGCTCGAATTTAATAGAATAGCGGATTATGTTACTTGTTACCAAACGATTAACAGTATGCATTAGAGGGTTAAGTTTCTTCATTAAAGGTTAAATTCTAAACTAAAAGTTTATGAAAAAAGGTAAAACTTGTTATCTTTAAAAGAGGGATTACCATGCTCAATTTCACAAAAGTCGAATTTTTTTCAAAAATGCCACTTAACACGTTCTTCTACCAAGCTCTACAGTTGTCTTGAATGAATTACACTGTGGGAGTATAATCGAATCTACTAATAATTATTTTCTGCGGCACGCTCATGAACAGCAGACCGCTAAAATAAAGGGCTTAACGAAGAGAACTTCAGTTGTGGTGATAATGTGAAATGATTTTTTTTATGTATTCAAATCAAAAAGGTTAGTGTTATGCAGATATTTAGAAAACGAGAACAAACGAATTTTCGTGGTACTTTTTATTAAAGTTTACAATATGGTCCAATGATACTCCTAAAGAGACAGAGAAGCTTCTAACTTTGACTTTAATTTTTTTTAAGTTGGCATTACAAGGAAGCCAGCTTCAAGGCAAACATCGAACCCGCACTCGACACAGTGCGCAGACCGTTATCGCAATGAGCTGCGATTACACCCCCTAGGTCAAACCGGGACCCTCTGACCAGGTAAAAGAGAAGACAATGTTGCTCGCGTAACATCGTCAAATATTTGCATATAGGTATCTTTTCCTTTAAGGGGATACGGTACCCAAAAATTGGTCATATTGGGTATTTTTAAAATATAAATCGAACACCGTTCAATCGAATCTTCAAAATTTTAAGCATAATACTTATCCATTTTCTCAAAAAGATTAAACAAATAATAATAATAAAATAATAATAATATAAATGATATTGCCAATAATAATAATGATAATAATTTTTTACAATAATAATGTTTGATATCTTAAGGGAGGGGGGTCAAAAATATGTGTAAAATTGATAACGTTATATGTACACATCCCCTAAACTGCAGTATCTTCCATAATCACTTGGAAGCACTTAATTTGCTTAACCTTTAAGAAAACATACTGGATTTTTTTTTTCCAGAGCAAAAATGGTAGTGCGCATTGTAGCGATTACTGCAGTTTACCTACCCACGGCAGCAAGCTCTTCGGTTGTTTTGAATGAAGTACACTGTAGGAGTAATCGAATCTACTAATAATTCATATTTCCTGCAGCTCGCTCATGAAGAGCAGACCGCTTACAAAAGACTTCACATTGCTTTTTACAAATTCTCGCGAGTCTCGTAAAATAAAAATTTTTATGTAATAAAATAAAAATAAATTAGTGGTATGCAGATATTTAGATAACGAGAACTAATGAATTTTCGTATTACTTTTTTTTTTTTAAAGTTTGCAATACAGTTCAATGATACTCCTAAAGAGGCAGAACAGCTTCTACTTGTGGCTAATTTTTTTTTCCAAAGTTGGTATTACATGGAAGCTGGGTTCAATATTAAAGAAGTTCTGAGGAGTTTTCAATCTCAAAATTCCGTTTCAAACAAAATTGTAATCTTTACATGTGACTTTTCAAAAGATGGCCCTTGGCTATTTTCCTGTCATGGCAGTTTTTTTCCTTAAAAATATTGAAGAAAAAACTATTTTTACAAGTTGGAAAAATGACACTGATCAGCTTAAGCATTTTTATTTATTCATAAGACGTTTCCTTATCGGATGCGTTCTTAACTATTTAATGGACTAAAATGACCACCATCGAATGTGTATCAATTGTGTAAAAGTTTTAACTGTTTGAAGTCATTAATTCGGAAATGCACAGAAAGGCTTTTGCATCCATAATCACTACTTTCCGTCTCTGACATGCTTGATTAAAAAAAAAGACAACGTAGTACATGTTGATTTCCCAATTTTATTTTGATATAAAACCAAGGATTGATGTTGCCAAGATTTGAAAAAATATATCATACACAAAGAAATTCAGAAGAAAAATTATTGTTTGTGCTGATAACTCTTTTTGTTGATGTATATAAGTAATAAATAGTTTGCTTGTCATACTCAGTACCTTAAAACGTTTGATACAACATGCAAAAAACGTTTTTCTAACAATATCGCTGTAACAATAATAATAATTACTATTATTTTATCGCAAGTTTCAAAGAAGCAATTGCTAATCACTTAATTGACTTTTCTTTATCATCGATTACCAAGGTATTTCGAATTCATATTTCTGAGTTTCAAAAAAAGGAAATTATTGGGCAATTGAGTTTACTGAAAATTGTTTTTTCGCAATTTTTTTCTTGTGAAGTTAAGCAATAATTGTATTACTTAAACTTTTCTTACTAAGAAACTAAATAAGAAACACAATAACAAAATTTGCCAGTAAAAATATATCCACGAGGTTTTAAAACGAATAAATACAAATTTATTTTTTTTTCTTTTATCAGGATAGAATTTTTTTAATCACAAGAATACTTCTCTACTCTCAAATGTATTAATTCAGAAAGGAAACTCGATTACAAATTAGGTATAAATTTCTAGCAACAATGTCTCGTTTAAACAATGCATTTTGTCATTCAAGTAGACGCAACATCTTCAAAGTTCGTACTCGCAATTTTAAGAAATTCATCTGTTTTACTCCACGTTGAAACACAGTAAAATCGTGAATTCTTATTCCAGAAAGACATTTTAATTTATGATACCATATTTAATAAGTTAAAAATTTAAATCCGTTGCTAAATTGAGACTTTTTTTCAAATTGGTATCACAGACCGACAATAATGTTAACGTCAATTTTAAATAAATAAGTTCTGATAAGGACTCTGGCATTCCAGTTTTTCCTTTGGTTCTTGATTTGGCAACATTTCTACCTTATTCCTCTATGCTATTTCTTCATTTGCAAAGGAAAGGGTAGGTTGCTTAGAATGAATTGCACTTTGATATTAATTTGTATAACCCACAGAAAGTAGTTAAAGAAATCATGCCTTCGACATCCAATATTTTAACAGTACTTTATTTAAAATGAAAAGTGTTGGATCATGGTTAGGTTTGTTTGGTTAGATTGACGTCTCACTATAGCTACTCGTTGATTAATGCCAACAGGACTTGTATTTTCGTACTGTCGCCAAGTTACGTAGAAATGCCAGGTGAATTGCAATTTTGTTCATTGTTTTGCGTAGATCGAAGTATTTGTTCAGAATATTCATAACTTGCTTTTCAGTTCAATATATATTTCTTGTATTAAAATAGAAAAAAGTATTTTTAAAACTTATAGTTCGACCGCAGCAAATAATTAGAAACATTATAAACGCTTTTATTCATTTCAGAAAATTAATAATGTTAATATTCTAATTTAAAATATAATATATTTAAGTGAGAAATGGGGTTGTTTCACGGCGAATCTGGCGTGGGTCTGTGGGTTTGTTTTCTTCAACTAGAATTTCAATGATGGCGGCCTCCATGCTCGTTTTATTCTAGATAGCCACTCATTCATCAATTCAGGATCAGCAAAGGGAAATACGTGTAATGAATCTTTTCTTTCTGCACATTTTTTTTTACGTTAATGAATTATTAGAACCGCCAACAGCACAGCAAAAACTTGGCAAAAAAATTAACAACTCCAATATTCTCTATGAAAACTCACTGCCAAATAACAAATCATAAACAGTAATTCTAAATTAGGGATGGGTCGGTCCGAAATGAACGTGTCCGATTCTAAATTAAATTCTAAAGTTAGTTGGTTGGTTGGTAGACATACATTTTCAGTAAGACAGGCAAAATACACTCACTCACATATACACATACCTGACAGATGCTGCCATCTATCGCGCGCTGGTTTCCTAACCATTGTGCTGCCGGGTCAGCCCAGTAATTCTAGAGCAGAAACATTAAATTCTAGTTGAGGAAGACAAGTGTTGCCAGATTCGCCGTGAAACAACCCCATTATCTAGATCACGAGAAATAATATTAATTTTTTATTTTAAAGGTTTACGAATGTCACGGGTGGAACTAAAAAGTTTAATGGAACCCCTCTTTAAAATGTAATTTGACTTAAAATGTGCTATTTAGTAGAAGCATTAAATTGAAATATTCACATATTTCCTTGTTTATTAATATTTGTGTTGTTTTACCACTACTTTTGTTTTGCCAGAAAGTATATACAATTTTTTTTTCATAAAAGTTTAGTCCTTAATTTAGTAGTGTAGTCTGCCGCAATAAAAATAACAAATTTGTAACAGTTCTGTTGATTGTTATCCTTCATCTAGGTGGGTTCTTACCGAAGTTAAGGATAAAGAAAATCAGTATTTATTTCTTAATTGTATACATCTCACACGATTGAAAAGGATTGATCATTACACATCGAAGTTAGACATTTTTGTCTACCACCTTCGTCTTCGAATACATCTGGGCAAAAAAGAGCACACACGCACCGCAGTGCCACCTAGTATAGCCTTCTGTTACCAACTGCTAATATATTTGTTACAAATTCAAATACTTATTTTTTGTTCCATGTCCACTTTGTTGAACTACGCAAATTGCAGTCGGTTTTGATTATAATGGAACATCGTGCGTGCAAGCACAGCGTGCTAATATTGAAAGTAATATGCCGAACTTTTTTTTTTTTTTAATATTTAAGAATCGTGAATTTAGTTAACAAAAAGTTACAAATTGAGCAGCAGAAAATTGCAATAATCTATCTGAAATATTAAAAGATCTAATCTGAAATATTAAAAGATTTTAAGAGTTTACAAAGATTAGATTACTGTAGTCGATATAATCAACCATTATAATGCTCTAGACTGGGAATTTTTAATAGTAGCCAGTGGCTACCAGAGTGAAAAAAAATGGTAGCCACATTTGAATTTTTAGTAGCTAGTTTTAAATTTAAGTATATACGGCAAAAAGAAGTGCGACTTTCCACAAAACAAAATTTTATTAAGGCATTTTTGATACGAAAAGATTGACAGTAAAAAAAGGATCGTACCAAATATACAAGTATTATGTAATTGACCATTATTGAAAGGAGAAAATTATTTTATGTACATACAGTTCAACTTCTATTGGTTTCGGAGAATTCTCGATGTCGTCCACGATTGTTCATTAAATTTTTTCATATTAGAATTGTTTAAATGGATAGTTGAGATCTTAATGAGCTGTAAATCAAACACCTGTAATTTGCTAATATCGTAAAGCAAGATTAAAAAAATCACATTTGGTTTACTACGGAAGCAATTCATCGCTTCACTTGTTTCTGGGTGGGATTTTAACCTTCTAGTGCATACTGTTGCCATATGGCAACAAATAACATAATCCACTTTATTCCAGTAACCCTCTCCGACTGAGCTATCTCAATCGTGCGGATCTTTTATTTGTATAAAAAATGACTTTGTTTTTAAGGAGTTGCTGGCATTGATTGTTGAACGATTTTTTTTTCCGATAAATTTCCAAATTTAGTCTCATAATTTTAAATCAGTGCCACCCGACCGGTCTCAAGGGTTAAACAAGACATCATCTCGCGTTATTCCAACCTCCTTTTTAAGGATGGACGGATGATTGATTTGCAGTAATGGACAGAACAGCCACGCCTGCCTTGAAGTAACATCTGCATCACACGTTGTCTTAAACCCAACTAACAAATTACGCTGCAGCTAATTTGTCTAAACTAGGAAGAACACGTCTACAGTGACGCTCCGCCCCGTGCAAATCGTCCATTGATATAATTAAACAATTTCCCGATTTATTTTACCTGAAATAAAAAAAAATGTTAAAATTTATGATTTATGACTGCATAGAAAATGTTTTGTTATCTAGAATTCTAGGTGATGACAAATAACATTTGAAGAGCTTAGTTCGTGCTAAGTGACAGAAAAGTAAATACGAAAAAGTTGGCCATGGAGTTTTAAGTTTGCACTAAATCTGTTGAAAATGGTACTTGTGTGTGTAAGTTGCAAACAGTTGAAACACTTCAAAACTCAAAATTTATGAAAAAAAGGCGAATCCCGTTATCGTTAAAGAAGTCATTAATATGCCCATTGACCCAAAAATATCACAGCTTCTTCACCTAAGCATTTGATAGATACTTTTAACGGTACTCGTATTTTCAGCTAGAACCATAAAATCGATTATTTAAGATTTTAGAAATATAGTTTGAACTTAAGTTTATTGAAATAGTTAACTTTAGCCCTCTCTTTTAATAATATTTGTACTGAACACCACTAATTTTGTTCCACTAAGATGCTTATAAAATTTGTTTAAAAAAAAATAGTTATGAAAGCTTTACAGTCAGTCACTACTTAAATACGCGGCGCACGTATCGTTAGTAAGCCGCAGGAAATTACAGCTTACATCTATTTTTTTTAAAGTCAAGTTGAATCACGATGACTTTTTCTCTAATTTATAAACCTAACATTAAATTAAACACAGTGATAGGACAACTAACCATTGGAATTGCAAAATATTTTTTACTTTCAATTACCTAATATGAACTACAAAATAATGAAAATATTGCGAATTCATCAAAAAGGAGATTTTACGCTTTGAAGAGTGCTGATTCTTAAAAAAAAATTGGTTTTCGGTCATAGGCCCGTCTGTCTGTTAGGGTTAAACCCCTGTACAGTTACTAAAAGAGTTATAAACTTCAATTTTGGTGCACGAGTTCCTAGTACCTGTAGGACTTCATAATAAGGTTTTCGAGAAAATTGCGCACACACAAGGGGTTAGCTGTTGAAGAATTTTTATTATTGTAAATATGTTGCTGAAAACAAAAACATCTTCGGACTTCAAAATACAATGCTTTAATGCCGACCCGGCGGCTGAATGGGTAGTGTGCAATACCAAAACCGAGCTTAAGTTTGCAGCAGAGAAATGTACTGAGCGGAAGAATCTTGGTAAACAAACCGTCTGGCGCCGCAAAATCGCGTACTCTGATTGGCTGCTCCTTTCAACCCTGATATTCGTGCGCCCTGTTACGTCAAAATCGAAGGGAAAAAAATAATTAAAATAACACTCTAACTGAAGCTAAACTAATAAAAATAATAAATTTATGTCTTGAAATAACAAATAAATTTTTTTATTGAATGTGAAATACCTTTTTGTATTCGATTCTCGCACTCAAAAATGAGAACTATTTACCCTTTTTCTCGTAGAACATTTGTATACTGCAAACTTAAGGTCGGTTTAGGTATAGCCTTTGGAGCTGCTTTGTTTGGGCTCAAATCCCGGTCAGGCATGGATGTTTGTGACTGTCAATAAATGTTGTTATTTGTCTACGTGTTTGTGTTGTCCTTTCCTTGTGTGTCTCTTGTGCTTGTAAAAACTCTCTCTGTGTCTGTCCCACTTGACGAAAGCTTTTAAGCGGTTTTCTGAACAAGCACACAAGCTGGAATATATATTACCTGCCATACCACACCATACAATGCTTTAATTGATATTTTTTAAGACATTTCTTTTGTTCTTTTTGAAAGGAACCGGGCGGGAATTAGTTTTCCTTGGTTATTTTAGTTACTATTTTTAATCTCGATTTTTTGCATGTCTTCTTTGGATTAATAAAGAAGTTCTAAAGTTATTTTTTTTTCAATTGACTAGGTAGGTTAGTACATATATTTTCCGGTTTGTGTGCTTGATTAGAGACCCGCTTATAACTTCATCAAGTGAAACCGAATTTTGACTGACACACACAGAAAAAGGTACACCAAGGGTGAAGGCGGAAGTCGAACCCACACTCGGTACAGTGCGCAGACAGTTAACCCTTTCCGACCGAGGTATCACGAATGTGCGAGTATAAAAGATAATTTTCAAGCTCTTCAAAATTATCGATACCGAAGCAGCTGACTTGTACTATACTTTAGTTGTATTAAAAACGACTTTGATTTTAAGGAGTTGCTGGCATTGATATTGTTTAACTCATTTTTTTTTTCGGTAAAACTCCAAATTTAGTCTCATAATTTTAAATCAGCGCCACCTGACCGCCGGTCTTAAAGGGTTATCGCAATGGGCTGCTATCGTACCCAGTAGATCACCCGGGCCTCTCTGACTAGATAAAAGAGAAGAATGTGTTGCTCGCGTAACATCTCCTATTAATAGCCGTTTGAAGCGCTGCTTCGATATACGTTAAATATTTGCATATACGAATGTTTTACCTTTACAGGAATACGGCACTCAAAAATTTGTCTTATTGGGTACCCATTGGTTATTTGTATAAAAAATTACTTAATCGTATCTACAAAATTTTAGGCGTAATACTTATTCACTCTCACAAACAGAATAAACGAAGGGGAAAAAAACGAGACAAAAAAAAAAAGGTTACAAATTCAACGGTCTGAATTTCGAACAACAATGCTTGATGATGCTTCATTCAAACAATGCATTCGGTCATTCAAGCAGACGCCTTCTTCAAAGTTGTTTGTTCTTGCAATTTAAAGAAATTCATAAGCGTTTTTGCTTTGTAATAAAACTTTAAAATCTTTTTTTTTTATTTCAGTAAGTAGTTTTAAATTTATGTTATGATATTTACACAGTTAAGGGTAAATGATACCCGAAAATTGGTCAAAATATCGATTTTTCAGTTTTTAATTCTTATTATTCACAATATTTTTCTGCACATTTACTGAAAGTTTCATAATGATATACTCTGTAGAAAAAAAAATACTAAACATTTTCTGTAGTCATCCCTTTAGGTTTGAATTCCGACCGGGCTCGTACGATCGTGCGGGTATTAAAGAGAATGTTGAAGATTTTCAAAAAAATCGATTCCGAGGCAGCTTAATTGTACCCCATTCGTTATTTGTATAAAAAATGACTGTTTTTAAGGAGTTGCTGTATAATGCATTTGTTTCGATAAAACTCCAAATGTAGTCTCATAATTTTAAATCAGCGCCGGTCGAAAAGGGTTAATAATAACATACTGTTCCAGATGCTTCCAAGAGAAGTTTATTCATATTATTTTCATCCATGTTTAGAGAAATTACTCAAAATTCCTCTGTTTGGTAGGCATCACTATTCAGGGATGGCTTTTAACCTAGTAAGGCGGTTAATTAATTGTAATTGTCCAATTATTTTTCTAAAGTACTTTTAATATTTTAAACAAGTAAAAATTTTATATATATTTCTTCAAAAAATATTAAATCGAGAATAATAACATAGAAGTAAAATAGAAATATTTTATTTATTTGACAGTTATACAGAAAATAAAAATTCTAATTGCATTGCAGAAGCAAGACGCTAAAATTAAATAAAATACAGAGAACAAACTTCGGATAATATATAAACATTAAAAAATTTAATAAAATACAAGCATAAAAATTGAAAAATAATAAAGTATTAAAATTGAATAAGACACACACCAGCAATGAATTTACAATTCAGCAATAGAATAGAGGGGCAGGGGGGAAAGAAATGAATTACAGTATAAACTCTTGATTATCCGCGGAATTGGGTGGCGCGGCATCCGCGGATAAGCGAATTCGCGGATAATCCGCAAAAATAAAGAAAATACAAGTCCACAAAATTCCTTCTGGGTTTTATGAAAGTAAATTACAGTAATCGTATAGTATGTACAAATTCACTTACTTCAAAATGTCTCTTACTGTCGTCTTTCTTATGCTAACTGCAAACACATAACAGATTTTTAGAGGAGCCGTTTTCCATCTTTTTAATGAGTTGTAATTTGCCTTGAATTGTCAAGAATTTTTTTTTCGTTTTTTACGCATTTCACTACTATCAAAATCAGGTAAAGCAGTTTAATTAAAATAGCGGACAATTTATTTTACAAATGATGCTTTTTGACAAAAATCTGTTCGTGATGCGCACCTGGCTGAACACATTTTGGACAACACCTGTCACCTTATTTCAATGCATTAGTTGTTCTTTTTGTCAAATGTATTCGTTGTTCTTTGAATGAGTTCGTTGTTCTAGAAAGGATTTCGTTGTTCTTGGGATACATTAATCTAAAAAGTTTTGAAACAAATAAAATTATTTTATCGCGCTTTACTAAATTTTTATATTTGCACTGAAAAAAAGGGAAGTGAGGTTAATAGTGCGGCCCGCGGATAATCCACCCGCGGATAATAGAGAGTTTACTGTATAAGGACATTGATAACATGTCCCTTTTTAATTTCGTAAGGTTGCCAAACAATAAATCGCTGTTTATTGGGAGTGTGTTAACAAGTTTAAAGATGTGCATGTATACTTGATCTTACGATAGTTTTTAGAGAAAAAAATTTCTTTAAGAATATATTTATCCTCTTAAGACCCGAGCAAAATTCTAATCGTATATTCTCAATTTAAACATTCTTTTCATACAATTATATGCTAAAAAGTATGTTTTTCAAAGTTATTTCTCAAAAAATTATGTTTGATAGTTACTGAGAAACAAGCCTTAAGATCTAGAAATAAAAATTTTTTGTGCGATAAATGCCAAAAAGGACTGTTTCACTTAGTACTATGTGGAACTGAAGTGACCTTTTCAAAAATCAGGTGAAGCGCTTGTTAGCTTTTTTTCTAAATAAAAAAAATAGTAGTTCCGACTTCTATTAAGATTAATGTAAAATATTGTCTAATTAGTCCAGTAAATCTGTCGTGAAAAAGGGGGGTTACCTAACAAAAGGTCAAGTAGTTCTGATTTTTGGATATGTTATATGTAATGGAGGTCTAATTAAGAATCCAAGTTTGTGACCTTGGGGCGCCGCCGCTCGCTGCGCCCCAAGGTCAAACGTCGGTCATTTTTTAGTTTTTGCAGATTTTCTCCTTAAAGGCTTGGTTTTACAACAAAGTATTGAATACAACAATTAAAGAGGGATAAATATGCTACAATTTGAGTGCATGTTGGTGTTTTTAAGCCTAATAGTTCCTGAGATACAGCTCCTCAAAATTAGTGTAAATTACGAAAAAAATTTGTTTTTCAAAATTTAGCAATTTTTTTTCTCCAAAAGATTTATTTAATAGCAAGATTATTACTTTTTAATTGATTTGTTCACGTTACCATAGGGTAATTTAAGGTTTCAAAGTTTTTTTTATGTTTATGTTTCATTTTTAAGATAAAGGAAAGCCTAGCCACAGCGCGCCCCAAATGGAAAATTTAGATATATCGCGCCCTACATTCAGTAAACCTGTTGTAAAAAAAGGGAGTTACTTTACGGGGTCGTATAGTTTTAATTTTTGGATGTGTTTTATATTTTGGAAGTCTAATTAAGAATCCAAGTTTGTGACCTTGGGGCGCCACCGCTTTCTGCGCCCCAAAGTCAAAAATCGGACATTTCACATTTTTTTCGGATGTACTCCCTGAAGGTTTGGTTTTACAACACAATAACGAATAAAACTATTAAAGAGGGATAAATATGCTACAGTTTGAGTGCATGATGGTGTTTTTGAGCCAAATAGTTCCCGAGATACAGCTCCTCAAAGTTAGTGTAAATTGCGAAAAATTTATCGTTTTCAAAATTTAGCAATTTTTTTCTTCAAATTATTTATTTAATCGCAAGGTTGTTACCTTTTAATTGATTAACGTTACCATAGGGTTTTTTAAGGTATCGTTGTGTTTGTGTTCTATTTTCAAGATCAAGACAAGGCTTGCCACCGCCACGCGCCCCAAATGGAAAATTTGTATAAATCGCGCCCCAACGTTCACTAAACCTGTTTTAGAAAAGGGAGTGTCATATTGGTATGACGTAACCTTATAGGGGTCGGGTAATTTTAATTTTTTAACATGTATTGTATATTGAAAGTTTTATTAAGAATTCAAGTTTTTGACCTAGGGGCACTGTCGCAGGCTACGCCAAATCAGAAAAACGATGAAATTTTCTTAATTATTTAGTTTTTCTCGATTTACTCTCGGAAAGGTTGGTTCTACAAAAAAAAAGTTAAACTGTTATTACCTACATAGAGATTTCTCCGAGAACAACTAATTACTCGATCCCTGTTCACGTGGACGGTCATTTTGCCGTTTAATTTTGTGATACTTTTTAAATTTTTGCTATCTTACAAGAGTCTAGTTCTATCTTCGAAAATGACTTTTTAATCTAGAAATCCTTTGATTCCTTAATGAGACCAAATGTGCATGCTCATGTAATTGGTTAACAAAAAAGATTATGTTCAGTGCACGTGGACTTGTAAAAACGAAGGAATTAACAGCCATGTACAAAACACAATATGCACTAGTCTTAAACCAGGAGCATTAAACACAATTATGTTCATCTACCTAACTAGAAAACCCCTTTCATATTTCTGTGAAGAGATCTCTGTAAATCATTGCCTTGTTGTAGAACTGGCAAAAGCCATATATTTGATTCATTAAAAAAATAATAAAAATTAGTAACCTCGGATAAATTGACATTCTATCTAACTTGAATTTTGTCATTTTAATTCTAATAATCATGAAATAAAAACGAGGTTGCTATCATAGTAACTTAGCTTTATACCAACCCCATTCGAGAAGATTTTTTCATGCCCCAACAGTTTTGTACCTGAAAATACAATCGTAAGCCACGAAACAGTGCTGCATTAGTGCAAGTGAAACAGCAGTTTAAACAATTAGCTTGACCTTGGGGCGGCCCCAACGGCGGCACCCCAAGTAGCATATTTATCCTGTTACTGTTATTTTTACTAACTGTTATATTTATCCTGTAACTGTAGCATATTTATCCCTCTTTAATTGTTTTATTCGTTACTGTGTTGTAAAACCAAACCTTCAGGGAGTACATCTGAAAAAGCAGTGAAATATCCGATTTTTGACTTTGGGGCGCAGCCAGCGGTTGCGCCCCAACGTCACAAACTTGGATTCTTATTTAGACTTCCAAAATATAAAACACATCCAAAAATTAAAACTATCCGACCCCGTAAAGTAACTCGCTTTTTTTACAACAGGTTTATTGAATGTTAGGGCGCGATATATCTAAATTTTCCATTTGGGGCGCGCTGTGGCTAGGCTTTCCTTTATCTTAAAAATGAAACACAAACATAAAAAAAACTCTGAAACCTTAAATTGCCCTATGGTAACGTGAAAAAATCAATTAAAAAGTAATAATCTTGCTATTAAATAAATCTTTTGGAGGAAAAAAAATTGCTAAATTTTGAAAAACACAATTTTTTCGTAATTTACACTAACTTTGAGGAGCTGTATCTCAGGAACTATTAGGCTTAAAAACACCAACATGCACTCAAATTGTAGCATATTTATCCCTCTTTAATTGTTGTATTCAATACTTTGTTGTAAAACCAAGCCTTTAAGGAGAAAATCTGCAAAAACTAAAAAATGACCGACGTTTGACCTTGGGGCGCAGCGAGCGGCGGCGCCCCAAGGTCACAAACTTGGATTCTTAATTAGACCTCCATTACATATAACATATCCAAAAATCAGAACTACTTGACCTTTTGTATACCAAAATGTTTTATTTTACTGGACTAAATAGGACAGAGTGTAAAGAATGATGTGTGTTTGGATGTCGTAAAGGGACATATAATTTTTTTTTTTTTTAATATTGAAAGTGATGATGCCAAATGGCATCAATGGGACTGAAAGGGTTAAAATACTAGAGTTTTTTTTTTAAGGAATTATTATGATTTTTTTTTAATTATACAATTTAAAGACATTCTGTTCGCCATATTGCAATGCAAACATGATTGTTGCGATAAATGACCTATAATTTTTAAAAAAATGGTCGAATAAATTTTTAAAGGAATTACTAGAGTAAGTGATTTTTGTGAGGACTTTCCTCAAAAATTCTATTTAAGGTAGACCCGTACCTTGAAAAATCAAAAATATTTTGAAATGGTCGAAAAACATTTTATTTTCATAAATGATACCTTACATATTGAACAATAAGTTGTCTAAATTTGGTAGTCTTTAGCAGATTTGTTCATGCGTTTTCCTACAGTTCAGATGACGCGCATAAGTACCTTCATTAACAACTAAATCTTTAACAGTGTTGTTCGAATATTTATATTTTACAACTATGCAGAAAACTTTAGGTGAGAATCCCACTTGAATAATTCCATAGCTTGCTATTATTTAGTTTCAGATAAAATTCTGAAACTCTTATTGAAGTCTTTCGAAATCACTTTTTACCTAAATATAAAATGAAAATATTGTTTTTTATAAATCTTATTTTTATCATTTTAAATACTGGTATTTCAATCGATAACTAAAATTAATTACAAATACCAATACCAGAAAACTCTTTGCAGAAAATTGAACAATTTTATGAATCAGCTGTTTTTCGTAACCATTTGATTAACTTTTTCAATCCAAAGACGCATTTCCGAACATTGGGATTTTTTTAAAAAGAAAAACAGCTTGAACATTTTTCAATCCATGGATTCGATGGTTCATGTATACGTGTCTCATGTGAGACAGAAATTTAACGCGATTCACCAATAGAGAAGCTTTAGTTCCAGTGAAAAGTGTGTACACATTATTCGCTTCAGTTAGGTAAGGAAATCTGTATCATTTAAAAAACAAATATAATTCCATTGGAAATGTTGCCCTCCCTACGTGATACATGCCCATTGGTTTTTTCACGTTACAAAAGCCCGAAGCGCACTTGTGGTTTTATCTGAGAGCAAGCTGCATCAAGCAAGTAAGGACGATGTCTAACGTGAGTAAAAACGAGCTTTGAAGAATAGAAATAAGAATTTTGCATAATTTGACATTTAAAGCTGGGGTTTTTGGGCTTATTTTGCTGACATTCAGACTGTTTAAATTGTTTTGTGTGCCAAGCACCTTAACCATATTCTTGCCTCCACAAAGTCTTCATCCTGTAAAGAGTTTTTGATTTTTTTTAACGCTAACAAAATAAACTCCACAGAGAGAGCATACCGATCGTTTGGAATTTGTTTTTTTTTTCGTCTCGTTCCTGTTCTTTTTCAATTCCTTTTTACGAACTTCTTCACCATCCTGTGTTTCACCGAAGATGGAAAACGTTCGAATCTCCAGAGGGCCACTGGGGTTTTTCGAACCGAGTTGCCGAATTCGCTGTTCTTTATAGAGAACAAGTGGTTTAAACTACAGAGGATACTTAGATAGTAATTATATCCCTCCCCTTTTATATTTCCAAATAAGAAAAACTTTAAACAACTGCGCACTATCTAGCAGCATTTCGAGAAAAATATTTATAGGAAAAATGCTACCTTTATGTAGTTTATCCACAAAATCTAGACTCCTGCTGTAACTTTACTCGACGCAATTGCTTAGCCACTGGAGTTCCACATATGGTATTCAAAATTGATCTTCACTCTCTTCTGTCAAGAGCGGAACTCCAGTTCCTGGCCTGCTTGTCCATCTGGCCCCTCTTTCTCCATCATCCGGCATGTGCAGAGGATCGAATGAGCCCTAATGGCCATGGGTCTTTAAATCAAAGTGTCTTTGTGTTATTCCAATGGGATTTCTTCACACATTTCTCTGGCTGTATCACATATTTTTACAAACGCTTTATTAGATGAAAAATACTGGTCTGTCTTACAGGTCTCTGCAATAACACTTTTTGAAATTGGTTCGAATATTTTGCTTCCAAATTTAATATTGGGGGGTGGGGGGGGGGAATGATTTTCTAAGCCGTATTTCTACGGTTATATTGGATATTTTTACAAAGGTTTTTTTTTATATAATGTTTTTTTTTATGAATGTAACCGACTGTCCCACTTTTTGAAATTCATTTCAAAATTTTATAATAGAATTATTTATTCAAAATTTAAAAAAAAAAAATTGAAACAATTTCAAAAATTGGGATTACAGAAACCGTCAAGTCAGTTACATTTATTATATTAAAAAACCTGTTTGTAAAAATATTCAATGCAACAGAAGTGTGACTAGGAAAGTGTCCCCTTGACGTAACAATGTAACAGAGAGGCACTTTGATTTGGAGAACCACGGTTATTCGGTCTCGCTCTTCCTCAGGCTCGTTTCGCACGCAAGGGTTTCGGTAATGTTTACCGTACTTAGGGTTACGGATTATCGCAGTAACATTATAAAGTCATTTTAATCAGTCACATGTGACGAAATCGAAAACCGTACTTACAGTTTAACCTGCGCTTTTCAATCAAGTCGTGACATTCGTAAGCGCAGCTGCAGAAGCAATTTGAAACTGCAAAATGTTTTAGAACGCCAAGGCCACTTTCTAACTTAAAACCTCGTGTAAAACCGTAATTTGGGTTTTTGCTTCCGTCCGCAAGTGCAAAAGCTCATGGCAATATCCTCTTGTAATTATACGCGGCAATCCATAATTAGGGATTCCCGCCTTTTTTTTATAATATTAGTAAGGGTGCTTCCTCGCAGGGTGAAAGTTTTAATAATTTTATATTGATAGTTTTCTGTCCAAAATATTGGTAGTATATAAATTTAAAATATATAAACCTATACATTGCATGGCATAACATAATAGATTAATCGTACGCATTTCTGCTAGTCGATGCCTGAAATCGTTAGTCCAAATGGGTACCTTTAGCTTTTTTCCCTTTTACTTTTCTGTAAAAAAATTTCAATATTTTTTGCGGTATCTGTAAATTGCATCCTTTAGGTATCTGTAAATTGCATCCTTTAAAACAACCACTTACGCCTCTTCATTTAGAACCCTTATAAAATGACGAGGTCAAAACCTGAACGGCCACCCAACGGAACTTCGTGCAACATCGTACCATAGATCGGCATATAATTACCTTTTACACATTGGGTAGATTTCGGAATTTCAAATTATTAGATAAATGAAGAAATTAAATAAAAGAATTTAAGAAATTATCATACCACTTATTGTAAATTACTAATTTTTTATAATAATTTATTACCTTGCGTAATTATGTATTAAAATATGAAAAAGACATCTTTAAAAACATTTGCGAAATTTTTCGCAAATTTTTACATAATGTTCAGATTTTGTTGTACTTGTATTTCAAAAGCAAAAGTGTCAAAGTGTTCTTTCAAGGTTTATTTCTGGGACAAGCATTTGCATATTAAGACACGTTAAAAAAATAAACGGCTTTCTTCCTCTTTTTTGCGTATGCTTTAAACTAGGCTGCATATCCCTCTTATTTTGGTTCTAAATAACGAAGTGTGGTTTGGCTGTGTCAAAGCTCAGAGGCTATACATAGGGTGACCTGACGTATCGCATTTCGCAGTACGTCTGCACAATTTAGTTTGTTATTAAACTATTTAAAAACATTGCAAATGGTCTCCATTTTACTTTGCTATAGTTTTTTTCTAACAAAAACAACCTTCTAAAATTTGAATGATGAGAATTTAATGAGGATTTCATGGTCGAAAAGTTAATCAGGGAAACAAATCTGGTCAGGATAGCTAGACATAGGCAGCCGGAAAACGTACAATCTAGCAATGCCTAAGCCTAATTTTTTTCTATTATGATAGCGGAAAAACCTTTTGTCTTAAGAAATCCTACATAACATAAGTCGCAAATATGCAAAATTTAAGTAAAAGGAACAGTAGCTAAAAAACGTTTTAACGACGGAAAAAAACCAACAAAATTTATTTTAAAAAAAAAGAACACTTACATTTTACACTGTTGCCAAAAGTTACAAATTATGTTTCACACAGACAATAAATGAATATTTGCGCGCGTGACATCTTCCGATATATAAAGTGGGATGCTAATTTATGGTGTTTCACTACATTCTCCCACCTTTGAACTTGAGGAAAAAACTTAGAATACAAGCACTTGTAGTACTGCAAGTTCGAACGAATTGGAGCTCGGGAGCATCGCCCGTATCTGGTTCGTATACTCGTATCTTTGAGTCCAGAATCGATGTTTTCGGACGGTAAGTCATTTGTCTGGAAGGGTGACCTTTCAGCTTCTTGTACTTCAAGTGGATACAGACGTTGTAGCGGCCGTAAAAATGTTCCAGACCTTGTCTTCACTTGGGCAAGTCGAACATTCCCATCTTTTCCGGGATACAACTTTAAAACCCTCGCTAAAGGCCAGCTTAGTCTTTTGCAGTTCGTATCGCCTACTAATACGACATCTCCTTCTTTCACATGTTGATCCCCTTTAACTTTGTAATATTCTCTTAGCTGTCCAAGATATTCAATCCGGAAACGTTTCCGCAGGTCTTCTCGGACACGAAGCCTATAAGCCAATCTTCTATTCAACCTCTTTGCATCTATTTCTTCAAAGTCTGCCACTCCAAACTCTTCGATTTCATTTAAAAACATTGATGGCGACAGCACCTTTAAATCATCAAGGTCTTCAGAGACGTAAGTCATTGGTCTAGAGTTGATTAAACTCTCTGCTTCGCACAAAACTGTACTTAACTCTTCAGCCTGTAAGCAAGCATTGCCAATTACTCTTCTAAGAATTCTTTTCAGGAGACCAATCAGCCTTTCCCAAAAACCTCTCCACCATGGTGCTGATGGAGGGTTGAACTTCCATTGGATTTTCTTTATCGTTGCTATATCTTGTACTTTTTCCCAGTTTACATATCGAAAGGCATTAGATGTTCCAACTAGATTAGTTCCATTGTCTGAGTAAATAGTTGACGGTCGTCCCCTTCGGGCTATGAACCTTCTCAGAGCTAAAATGAAGCTGTCAGTTGTCAACAATGCTACTAATTCAATGTGAACAGCACGATATACTGCGCAGGTAAACATGACAATCCAACATTTTGTTTTATCTTTCAAGTACAAAGATCCACACAAATCGACTCCGACAACTTCAAATATTTTAGCTTCCCGCACACGATCTTCTGGCAAGGGGGCTTCTGGAATCTTGATTGGAGCTGTCGTGAACCTCGCACATTTTATCCACTTTTTCAAAACCTTCCTAATGGTCTTTCTACTCTTTAATATCCAATAACGCTCTCGTAATCTTGTCATAAGGACTTGAATTCCAGCGTGGCAATTATCCGCATGTTCTTGCAAGATTAGTTTCTCTACCAGTTGATGCCCAGACGGTAATAACACTGGATATCGAAAAGCCTTGAGATCTTCTCTCATAGATATTCTTGACTTTACTTTTATCAGTCCATCTTCATCTAAATAGGTCTGGATGTTAAAGGTTTGTTCATAAAAACTCTCTTTCTGAACTTGTTTCCAAATGACTGTTTCTGCATATTCTATTTCTTCCACTGACAGTTCTCCTCGAACCTTTTCCTTTGGTTCTTTACAATTCTTCAGAAAACGCAGAATCCAGCCCATTACTCTCGTGATCTTTCTAAATGAAGATATTCTTGAGGAAAACTCGAACTTCACAGTGGTGACGTTTGTGGCAGCAACAATGGTTTTCTTCTTCTCTGCTTGTACTATGTCCATATTTGGAAGGGCATGAGAGGTAGGCCATTCTTCTTCCGGATTCCGCAACCATTGAGGTCCCTCCCACCATTTTAACTGGAGCAACCTTTCCGCAGAGCATCCTCGAGACGGTAAATCAGCTGGATTTTCGACGCCAGGAATATGTTTCCAGCAGTCAGGTTCGGTAAACTTTCTAATTTCATTGACTCTGTTCATGACGAAAACACTCCAATTTTCATTGCGTTTAATCCAATACAAAGCATTGGTGGAGTCCGACCAAAAAGTGATAGGTACATTTTCGAAACCAAGATCAATAATCACCTTATGTGAAAGTCTTGCACCTATGAGACATGCTAACAACTCGAGCCTAGCAATTGAAACTTTCTTGAGAGGCGCCACCCTACTTCGAGCTTGTACTAAAGAGCATTCAACATGATTTGCAGTTTCGTATCTTAAATATATACATGTCGCATAAGCACTTTGAGAGGCATCACAAAAGACATGCAATTGTATAAGTTTACTGTCAGTTTGTAAAATCCATCTTGGAATTCTTATCTCTTGTAGCTTTGTTAAGGCTTTCCACCATTTTCTGAACTCCTTTGAAATGTCTTCTGGTAACTCTGCATCCCAAGATAGTTTTAAAGTCCAAGATTTTTGCAACATCAGTTTGGGTATAAGCATCACAGGGCTTGTAAAGCCAATCGGGTCAAATATACTGCTAGATACAGAAAGGACTTTACTTTTCGTCAAAGGTTCCTCACAATCAAAGTCCTTAACAACGCAAGACAAAGTATCATCACTAATGTTCCAATTCAAGCCTAGCAGATTAGTCTTCTCTACACCAGTGTGATCTAGAACCCTTGAGTCGACATTACTGATCCAATCTCGTAGATTAAATTGAGCGCTAGACAAAAGAAAGCGAGACTCCAAAACAAATTTCTCCATTTCTTCCACATTATCGAAGCTAGCGATGCAGTTGTCCACATAGAAAGAAGTTTTTAAGTGCTGTGCAGTACTTCGCAGTTCTACGGGTGAGGCATCTAAATGATGATTCAGAGTTACGTTTAGCAGAAATGGACTCGATGTAATACCAAATACAACTCGTTTATGTCTATATTCTACTAGATTTTGTGCTTCATCATACCAAAGAAACCTTAAAAAGTCGCGATCACTTTCACGAATTCCAATTTGCAAAAAGGCTTTCTCAATATCTGATGTCACTGCAACAGCTTTCAATCTGAATTTGATCAACAAAGACGGTATATCTGCTACCATGTTTGGGCCCTTTTCCAAACAGTCATTGAGTGAGAGCATTCCTTTTCTTTTAGCAGAAGCATCAAATACGGGTCGAATTTTCGTACTAGCACTGCTTTCTTTTATCACAGCTCTGTGTGGAAGATAATGCACTCCATTGTTCGAAACATCAGGTGCCAGCTTTATAATTCCCTTTGACAACCAATCCTGGAAAACTGCTCCGTATTCATTTACATGACCCGAATTTTCCAGTTTTTTCTTCGTCGTGCAAAGCCTCTTTTCTGCCCCTTCTCTGTTACTGCCTAAATTGCTCCTTTCACGTACCCATGGCAACGCAACTTCGTATCTTCCTTCAAAATCTCTGTTAACAGTTCGTTTGAAGTGGGCAACTGTTTCTTCTAGTATTAACCCATTAATGACTGGCGTCCCTTTTTAGGGACACTTTAAAAAAAATTCACAATTTTTAATGAATCAACTTTTCAAATAAAAAAATTGCTCCGTTTTATTCAATAGTGTACATTTCAACTGACCCAAGGGCATTGATGCTGTTTAAGGCAACTTTTCCGGTAAAACTCTTAACATTTTAGTCTCATAACCTTAAATTAGCGCCATCTGAAAGGGTCTTAATGGGTTAACTCTTCGCTCTTATCATTTGGTGGTTCAGAAATGCCTATCAAATCTAACTTCCACAAATTATCTATATTGTTGCATAGAAGTGAAGTAACAGTTAACACGTTGCTCGTATTTCTGGCCTGAGCTCGAGGAATTTTTCCCATCAGTGTCCAACCTAATTTCGTATGAACAGCTACTGGCCCAGTTTTACAGGAATGTAACTTCCCTGTTAACAATTTTCCTGCCACATCCGCTCCAATTAATAAATGGATTTTGGTGTCCATACGTCTAGACTTGTCTTCTCTATCTGAAATACTTATATTCATGCATTCCATTTCAGTGATCCATTCTCCAAGTGGCACTCTTGCTATTTCATTGCAAATTTTCTTTTGGTCCAATACCTTAATGCGACAGTCAAAGGTCTTTTCAAAGTCACTTAAATTCAAAATGTATTCTTTATGAGACTCTTCTTCAGTTTGTTCTCCACCAAATAATGTGTGTATAATTTTAACTTCCTTTATTGGCTCAAAACCCATCACGTCTATTATTTCCTTGGTTGCATAGGACCTCTGAGAACCTGTATCAATCATTGCTCTTATTAACGCTTCTTTATCGCCATTACTCACTTTAACAGTAAGAGTTTGCAGAAGCACATCAATTTCATCCGTTTGGTTTGATAAAACACTGTTTTCAGAGTGCCGATTATTTGTGACTTCGTTGGACGCATCCTTAGAACCATTCTGTCGATTCTTTTTTCCATAACACATAACTGTATTGTGTCCTCGAACCCCACACTTTCAGCATTTCATGTTCATCGGGCATGATCGTGAATGATGATTTGGTCGCAAGCACTTGAAACATGCGTTATTCTTCAGTAAAACAGACTTTTTCTCATCGTATGACATGTTAGAGGTTGCTTTACATTCGTGACTTTTATGTGATTTTTCACAAACTATACAAACTGGCCCTTTATCTGTAATCAATAAAGATGAGGCAGTTGGTATGCGGTTGGAATTTTCTTCAAATTTCTTTTTCCTTGTTTTCGTTTCATTATCTTTATTTATCCCAAAACCAGACATCGCCAAACTTATTCGTTCCTCACCTTCAACTTCAGTTTTCAAAAAATTCATTAGGTCATCCAGTCTGTCTTTAGCTTCTTTCTTCGAATGTGAAGTGACACTTCGATTCCAAGCTTTTAAAAAGTCATGGGGAAAACAGGATTCTACCATTGGATAGAGTATTGAGGCACATTTATCAGTAGTTACGCCTAACGTATCAAGGGCCCTCATATAGGATTCAAGTTTGTCGTACAAATAAGTGATGCATGGTTTCTCTTGAGTCTGCACTGAAATAATAAGTTTCAACAATTCTCTTACATATACCTCAATTAAAAGGTCTTCTTTCCCGAACCTTGTTCTCAAGGAATCAACTGCTTTAACATAATTATTCCCAGTCGGTGGAAAACTCTCTATGACTTCCCTTGCCCTTGATCCAACAACTGTGGCTTGGACTAGGTACTGGAACTTGTCTTCTGGTGCTATATCCTCATCATTGTGGATGTTAGAAAATTGTCCCCAGAACGGCAACCATTCTTTGATGTCACCTCCAAATTTTCTAAATTCCAATTTTGGAAGTGTAAATTTTCTCTTACAATTATCTTCATTTGGGAAGGCTAGAGCGTTAAACTGATTAGAATTGGCACCTTGGGTAGCTTGTATTCTCGCCAACTCGATTTTCATATCGTTTTCTTGCTTAGCCTTTTGCAATTCAAACTCCCTGTCTTCTTTTTCTCTCGCCAATTTCAATGCCAATTCTTTTTCTTCTTTTTCTCTCGCCAATTTCAATGTTAGTTCTTTTTCTTCTTTTTCTCTCGCCAATTTCAACGACAACTCTTTTTCTTCTTTCGCTAATTTCAATGACAATTCTTCCTTTCTTTCAGCTACCGCTGTCGTCAAAAGCTCTTGAACAAATTCCGGATCATCTTTTGTTGTTTGGTTTTCCGAAATCTTCTTTTTAATATCGCCAATATTCATATCCGGTAATACATTTTCTCCTAACGCTTCGGCCACTGTTTTCAAATCGTCCTTCTTTAAGCCTTTTACTTTGAACACAGATTCCATCTTGTAGAAATTAAATAATAGTTTTTACCTTCCCTACTAAAAATGATCCATAGAGATCAATACAAAAATCTATTGACATTAGTACAGCTTTATTGATATGTACTGATTTCTATGGATGTCCTTATTGTTATCAGTAGACGCTATTGATGTCAGTAACCTACTGATAATATTTCCCATTGATATCAATAAAGATCTACTGACATCAATAAAAAAAATATCAGTAGGCTACTGACCTCTATTGACATTAATAGGTCTGTACTGATATCCATAAAAATCTTACCAGTAGGCTACTGACCTCAATTGACATTAATAGGTCTGTACTGATATCCATAGAAATCCTACCAATAGGCTACTGACCTCAATTGACAATAATAGGCCTGTACTGATATTCATAAAAATCTTATTAGTAGACTACTAATCTCAATTGACATTAGTAGGCCTGTACTGATATCCATAAAAATTTAACCATAAGGCTACTGATCTTGATTGATATTTATAGGCCTATTCTGATATCCATAAAACTTTTATCAGTAGAATACTGTTCTCAAATGATATCAATGGAGCCTTTCTGACACTATTAAAAAACAATCTGTAGGGTTATGATCCCTATTGAAATCTGTAGATCTTGGTGTCGATGAAGTATTTTCCCCCCAAGCTTGGAAATACGAACAAAATGTTTTAAAAATCTATAAATCCCTATCCAATACAATAATCCAACTAATCATTTTAAATACAATGAGGCAAATCCTTCAAAACACAAAATTAAGTTAACCCCCCCCCCCTCAAATGGGGGAATAATGTAGGGCACAATTATTAATTGATAGTTATAATATTACCATTAATTGGTTTATTGTAGTTGTGTGCTTCCTCACCAAAACTAATTTCTTAAGGTTTTTAATCTGTACCATCTTATAGTGGGATGGACTTTCTTTAAGTCGAGAGCCCTAATGAAAGAATGTTTACTTTATTCTTGTTCGCAGAAATATTATATGCAATGAAAAAAAGTTGTTAACCAGTTAATCGTCGAATTACGAATCTATAATAGTACCCAGACTACCATCATTAATCAAGGGCTGGGTTCCCACAAAATAAAATTCGATTTTTTTTAAAACTTTTATATCGATAATTTTGAAAGGCTGACAACTATTTGAAATTTAATGAAAATTAACAAATGATTGCATTTTATTTTGTAATTAAAAATCAACTAATATAAATTATTTTTATATTGCTTATAAGTTAACATACAATTTATAAAAACAAAACATTATTTCGTGTCGTTGAAAAATTATTAATAGTTTCATAAAAAAAAGAATGCACATATACAAGTTTCGTACAACGTGGTGGTTTTTTTTTTAATTTTAGCTAAGGGAAAATTGCATGTGCAAGTTAGGCCTAACTTTAACAGGCATATAGTATTTGGCTATGAAATTACAATATAATGGGACTCATCGTCTAACGAATATTATAAGAGTTATTGTAAAATATATGTTGATAAACTAATAAATTGTTATATCACTAATTGCTTTCGTCATCAAAAATCAAGCTATCGTCCAAATTTCTGTCTGGTTTTATAAATGGCAAAATGAGATTTGGTGACAGGACATTTCCATGAATGATGAGAATCCTGTCTTGCTATTGGATGATTATTTTATTGACTTTCATTGAAAATGTATCTTCCAAATAAAAATTTTAAAAAGCTAGCAACTTATTTATAATTATGTTTTATCACAAAAAAGTATTTGTGTTTTAGGTTCTAGTTTCAATAACAAATTAAAATCTATTTCTGATTGTTTTTATAGTCTGGTGTACGAAAAAGGCAACAAAAATACTTTGTTAGTCATAAAACATTTGTAGAGAAAGAAATTCTTATTCATTTATTCAGAGTTTCAAAACATCTTTAGCTTGAGGCCGAAAAATTGTATTTGCATAAAACGTGTTTTAGTGCAAATCGGAAAAGGGTTATTATTTTTTAACCGCAGAAACCTAACATTTTATTTCTTTATTAGGTATAACTAAAAACAAGCAATCATAGTTGGAAATTGCTGAGAAATATTTAATCGTTAAAAACCTCTTAAATACTGCCATTTACTCGCTGGGACAGATCACGCTTCCGATCCCAAAAGCAATGCTTTGTAACTTAATATGTTTTTAAGTAAAAAAAAAAGAAATAATCTTTCGTCTCAAACTTGTTTATTAATAAATAAAAGAAGATTACGGTAGGACAAATTTTTTAAAGAGTTTAATTTTTTAATCTGATTCTAAACAATGTACGTGTCGTAATAAACAAACATAGTGCTCTCAAACAAACCAAACTCTTGCAAAAAAGTATTTCTTGGATTGCTTCTTATGCCATAAAAGTTCGTTGCATTGCAAAATTTAATTGAAAATAGCTCTAAAAATATTTAAAGCAAATCTATTGAAAGTTTTAGTCATAATAATATTTTTAAATATTTTAGTTAAAAACTGTTAATAATCCTTAGCTGTAACCGCGCAATGTATTCGTTGTTTGCTTATGTTTATTATGCTGTTTACAATGTGTTTTTTTATTATTTTTTAAATATATATATTAAATAATCATCCAAAGGATTAAAAGAAGATAAACCAGGTAAGTGCTGTTGCTATTTCACTATTTATAATGCTTGTAGATAGTTTTTTTTAAACTCTTATTGGTATCGAATCAACTTAGGGCGAACCGACGTACTGCATTTCGCAGTACAGTGAACTTCGTTTTTCAACTATCTAACAATAAAAACGGTAAATTAATCTCAGTGTATTTTTTCAATAGATTTTTCAGACAAAAACAGCGTAACAAGTGCATGATTTAATAATACTGACTGATGATTTCATTTTCATATTCGAAAAGTTTATCACTGAAAACAAATAGCGGTTCTGGCTTTCCCATCAATTAACGTTTCTTTTTCAATAATTTTTGTGGATATTAGTTGTTAATCAATTTCTTAACAAAACTTATTTAACTATCAATGTTTCTTCAAACATAAAATTAAATTGTTAAATCGAAAAAAATAAGTTAGTTAAATTTAAAATTTGTTTTAATGGTTGTATTAAAGAAGTGGAATTGTTTTTTAATATAATATCATCGGTCAAATGACAAAACAATCAATGTGCAGATCATAGGGTTTCGCGGTTTTTGAAAAACAAAACTGTGTCATGGTTCAACCGGTTCTTTTTCTTCTGATTTAACCGGGGCCAGTTAAAAGTAACTAAAAACCAGCTGTAGTTGCTGAACGACTCCGGCTGTCTTTTTAGGTTAGTTTTGAATTATCGTATCACTAGCTACAAGATAGTGCTTGGCAATGGGTGTCATAATTTAGGACCACAATTACGTAGGAAGTTAACACCCAAGTGCAGTTGTTGCCTAACAACGGCTTTCTATGGCGACATCATGCGCAGCGTCGGGACTTTGGAGCATTATATTAAGTGTACTAACTGTACTGTAATGTATACTATCATTAAGATGTATTACACTAGAGATTTGGTGACGGGAGTCGCAATTTAGAATAACGAACTGATAAAGATTTATCTACTTAAGATATCTCAAAGGTATGTACGAATACTTCCAGAACAAACACAAAAAACATGTTAGCAGAAGGAATAATTTAAATTAAGACGCCATTTTACATTTTTATACAATGAAATTCATATTAAAATTTCGACTGGTGTTTTTTATCAAAAAAAGCTTTTCATGTGCCCCTTCCTGAAGATTTTTGTTGCTGTTTAAGGTGTCGGCTCGTCACTTGACTGTGGTTCTTAATGATTACCCCCGTCGTCAACTGCAGTTGCGTAGCTCTTGTGCGAGGATTGATGAAAGCTAACAATAAAATTCAGTTAGGTATATTTGTGTTGCATATTTGTATTTTTGCACATTCATAGTTTTGTCATTTTACTGACAATATCAGTTGTAATTTTTTTTTGCTTTGTACTCACACATGTTCTTTTTTCCCTTTTTTTTCAGTAAGTGCTCTTTCAATAACAAAACATTGTGTTATTTTAAAAGCGAGTTAAGATGGGAGTCATTCTGATGAGTGCCCTATCTAACTTGTTGAAAAAAAATCACAATTATCATCTTGGAAACTGCAGCTGATCTGGCAATTTTTCCCACAACTAATCAGGCTCTTTACCGCAACTCGTCAGAGTAACAAAGATCAACAACTGAATAGGTAAATCAACCCCACTTAAAATTTATAAGTCGCCAATGAACAGCCGGCCGTTATATCATAGTAGTACTGTCTAATAAATCCATGTTTCTCCCATGGTCAGCTGTATGTTGCTGATTTTAGAGTAGGTATGCATAAGAAATCCTTCATATCCTGGATGCCAACTGAAGGACTGCAAAACATTGTGTATCTGGAAGGTCTACATTAAGCTTCGAATCTTTTTGAGAATGAAAACCACTGTTTTAGGTAATCAATTGAAGGGAAAACCCCATTCCAATATTTTTATGAAAATTTTTCCATTAAGCTAACAGGTTCCCAGCAAGGCGGCACCATACTGCTGGTTAAAAAAGAAATTAAACATTTTCAAAAGAAAAATAGAAGAAAAAACAGTGTTTATAACGTAAACATAGACAAAAGTAAACAATTTTAAATTTTGCTTTAAAGAAAAACATTTTTATGTAAAAACCAGTTTAATTCTTTTTATAAAAAAATTAAACAAAGATTTTAAAAAATATGTCTGTACATTAAGTAGTAAAGTTATTTTATGATAATTATTAGAGTTAAATTGACTTGTATGCTTTTAAGTTGATTCTTAACCGATCCACAATTCTTTAATGTGAAATCAATTGGTGTTAAAAAATGGTGAATGCTTAGCATAACAATTTATTGAATAATTGAAAGTATGTATTGCACACTTTCTAACTGCAGCCAATTTCTTTCTCTTCAAATATATTTTTTGTTTTTACTTAAAATTTATAGTTTACAAAATTGACAACAATGAAAAACCCAACTTAACTTACCAAGCAGCTTGCTGCTTATTTACCTGTACCAAAACAATGAAGAATGGAGTCGGCTTTTGACTAGCTACCGGCTGGTATTCAATCACTGGTTTGACTTGCTTACCGTCTTAAGTGCAGTCAAACAGTATTTTTGAGGCTATTTAGTTGTAAGTGATTTTATCCAATTGGCATTTGGGTACTTAATTATTTTAAAGTAACAATTTATTTTTATTAATTACTTTTTTATTTCGAGCTATTTTATAACAGAATTGCTGCTAACAATCCACCAGAAGACGGAAAAAATAAACGCCTGACGAAAAGAATATTTTTGTGGCGGAAAAGATCTTTACACTAATGAGAAAAGCCCAAATTATGTAATGTATTTAAAAATCAATTAAGTATTGTAATTCAAAATTATGTTTGCTTTTTCTTGAGTGAAATAATTTTTAAGTTTTAACAATTAGTTGATTGAATTTGTTTTAAGTTAAATAGTAATGCTCTTTAATGTGTTAGTGTTTATTTTTGTTTTTAATTTAACTGTTAATTATTTTCACTGTAATAGCAGTAACAAAGGAATTAGTATGATTATTTTTTATGAGTATCCTTTTGACTAATGTTTCGAGTTAAAAGTCATCAAAATTGATTCCGATTGCTTTTGTTGGAGGTTTTGGCAAATTGGTCAAGTACTAATGTGCAGTGGTGCATTAACAGAGTAACTATCTATGTTCCTAGTTCCTATTATCCACAAATATATTTGGATGCTATACTTCGTACAAAAAATTACTTATAGAGATCAATAAAAACACTTATTCATGTATTTAACACACAGATACTGGTAAAGATAATATAAGTAGAAATTTAAAATTGTTAGAGATGTATTAATATCAATGCAGATTTACACAAAGATATCATTTGAGACATGTACGAATATCTATAGAGATTTGTATGGTTATGAATAAAGATCAGTAGACATCATTAAATTATATCTGTACGTGAAAATGGCCTACTGATACCAATAGCAATCAGTATAGATTTCTATTAATATCAGTATTGATTTGTATGGATATCAGTATAGATCAGTGGAGATCTATATTGATATCAATAGAGTAGAGCTGTACGTGGAAATGGCCCACTGGTATCAATACAAGTCAGTGTATTGATACCAGTAGAGTTTTGTATTGATATCAGTATTGATTTGTACGAATATCAATATAGATCAGTAGAGATCTATATTGATATCAATAGAGGATAGCTGTACGTGGAAATGGCCCACTGGTATCAATAGAGGTCAGTAGAGATTTGTATTGATACCAGTAGAGATTTGAATTGACATCAGTATTGATTTGTACGGATATCCATATAGATCAGTAGAGATCTATATTGATATCAATAGAGGATAGCTGTACGTGGAAATGGCCCACTGGTATCAATAGAGGTTAGTAGAGATTTGTATTGATACCAGTAGAGATTTGTATTGATGTCATTAAAGATTTGTACTGATATCAATAGAGATTTGTATGGGTATCAGTAGAGATTTGTATGGGTATCACTAGAGATTTGTATGGGTATCACTAGAGATTTGTACGGATATCAATAGAGATTTGTACGGATATTAATAGAAGATTTGTATAGATATCAATAGCTGTACGTGGAAATGGCCCACTGGTATCAATAGAGAATATCAATAGAGATTTCTATTGATACCAGTGGGCCATTTCCACGTACAGATTTTTCTATTGATCTCTACTGACCATTTTTAGTAGGGTTGTAGCAAAAAGTTCGTCCGAGACCTTACACGCTCGAGTCCCGGCAGGGATGCCAAATGTCGCAATTATGCAAAATTTAAGTAAAAGGAACAGTAGCTAAAAAACGTTTTAACGACGGAAAAAAACCAACAAAATTTATTTAAAAGAAAAAGAACACTTACATTTTGCACTGTTGCCAAAAGTTACAAATTATGTTTCACACAGACAATAAATGAATATTTGCGCGCGTGCATCTTCCGATATCTAAAGTGGGATGCTAATTTATGGTGTTTCACTACAACATACATACATAACATACATAACATAATCCTACATAGCGTTTGTCTAAAAATAATCAGGAACCTTCATCACGTCTCCAACTCCTGTTGGTATCCCGTTTTTTAGAAGGCCAACGAGAGCGAATCGCCCCACTGAGCTAAGAATTAGACGGAGATGACAGCTCGACAAACAAGCAACGCAAAAGGCGGTCTCCCTAGTGAAGCAATGGATAGCCTCCGTAGTAAGCCCAAAGAAATGTTTGGTGATTGATAAGAAGCGATTATTTTGTGTGTCTTCTTTAACAGCACTACACCTGGTTGGTTGTTTTATCCTTCAAGTGTGAAACTCGATAAAAAGCCTAAATTTAAAAAAATAATATATTGACTATTCCATTTTATTTTGTAAAATAAAATATATATATATATATATAAAAAAATTAAAAATGATATTCAAATGATTTTGATAGAAATATTGAAAAACAAAAAATCTCCAACTCAATTTTGCAGCGAACTTAAACATTATGGAATAGCACAAAACCATTATCCAACACATAGTTTGGATGTATCTTGGAAACTATATAACGGCTTCACTGGCAAACTTGTTTAGTATATATATTTTTCTTCTCGAAGTATAAACATCTCATTTAAATTCTGGGGTGGGGCATCCCGAAACCATTCTTAACAAATTCAATTTGTTAGACAATACAAATCATATATATTTCAACACAATTTGAAAAAAAAAAAGCACGCCGCGAAAGGAAGTGAAGCAGTTTCGGATGCACCAATTGGATGTGGTGTATACAAACTAACCACACTGACAATGAGATTTATGTGCTCTGAAAATGACTGTGTTTTTTCAGTCTTGATCGGTAGCAAATATTAAAAAGTTTTACATTTCTACTGCGGCAGATTGTGTACAAAGACTGGTTTAATACGAAGGTTAGACATTTTTTTTTATACAAAAGATTTAAATTTTATTAACTATGTTGCTTGCTATGTAAGAATTCGTTTGACGAAAAAAGAACGAATCAAAATATTCAATATTTTGAACGATTCGTTAAAAATAACGCAAATAATTGGGTTTAATCTTTGATGACGTCGTAGACTGTTAAATGTTTTTCTGCTTTTACGTACAGGGATTAATCAAAAGGTTGTTAAAGATTTGCAATGAAACCACTTTTAATGACTACAACTTACATTTTATAGTAGTATTGTTTAAAGCAAATATTTATCCTAAATTTTTTTAAACGTTTCTATTTATCTTTTTATTTTAATCTGTAGTGAAGGTCTACAGTCAGGGTTATCTTATGTATATTTCTTACGTTACATAAAAAATAATTTTAAACAAAACCCACAAATCTTAAGTGTATATGTCTAATTTAATAAGGAATTTGGGGTAATTTTTTTGGGATCATTTTTCGAGTTTGAGATACGTATAAGTTAAACAAAATGTAAAGCATATTACGTTCCTTATTATCTAACATAAACTTTATCTTTTGTTATAAATATTGGTTTTAAGTTACCACTATTTTTGTTTTACCAATAACTTTATAACATTTGATTAGCAGACATAATTCATCTCCTGATTTATCACTGGAGTTTTGAGACGGTGCAGATCAGACGTCAGAATGTCGGTCGCTCCTAAAGACAAATCAGAACAGAACTATGCTCGGAATTACCTAAGGAATTTTTGATGGATTTGGTCAATAATAGCACGTTTGAATGGTCGCCCAAACTTTTAGAAGATATTGAAATTGGCTTCAACGACGAGCCTATGGAGACAACTGTTGAGCATCGGCACGTTGCCAACCTCCAACCAATTCGATATACTTACAGAACCTGATTGCAAAAAAGTCAAACCTAACCCGGCCACGGAGGTCCCTGACGCCATGACAAACGTCGAGCTCCGGCCCGCGGCTGACGTCCCTGTCATTCGACCTAACCCAATGCCCATACTTTTCCCTGGCGGAGAGCTATATGGCGGCGAGTCAATATGTGAAAAGATTGCCACTTCAGGTGCAGCGCATATTAAGTATCGGCGATACTTCCAATTCCTTAAAGTATTTCCTCAAACCACATCTGAAGAGGATCTAGTCTTGAACATCTTGAAAGACTCTAACACTGGCTTCTTTCGACATGATAATCGGAAGGACAAAAACATGAAGCTTGTCGTCAAGGGGCTCCCTGTAGACACTCCGATAGACCAAATATCCGAAGCGGTAAACGCACTAGGATTTATTACTTCCAAAGTGGCACAGCTCACCCGTGCGAAGACCAGGACCCCCCTCCCATACTTTCAAGTTTTGATCGTAAGAACGGGGCAATTCAAAGCAGCACTTAACATCCGTCGCCTGCTTGATTTCACGGTTACATTCGAGCAGGGCCGTGTGGTGCTATGATGCAGAGAGGCGGCCGCATCAGGCGGCAATTGAGTAGGGGGCGGCAAAATTCGAGATTATGACCTCCATTTTTTAAAATACTGCTTAAAAAAAGTTAACTTAGTATTTACTAAATATGTGTAAAATAAACACTTCTAAATCTTCAAATATAGAAATAAAAAGAGCGGCAATTCTAATGAATATCCGAAATAGTAAGAATTAAAATAGATGTAATACAGGCCCGAGACGACCAGGGGGAAAGGCGGGGATGAGCGGGAATCGGGGTATTAATCCCCATGCGCTCTTTCTGTCGGTTTCTTAACTTCAACAGAGAGAGGGCGGTTCTTTCATTGTAAAATCGCTTGGGGGAGGGGGGGGGGGGGGCTAAAAACTATGCACTGCTTAGGGGCCCACAAGAAGTTAAAGGAACCAATTTATTTCTTTCAATTTTATTTAAAAAATATTTAAAAATAACCCTTAAATAATTAGCTTCCTAGTCATGTGAGGAGGCCAAAATTTTGATTCAATTTTAAAAGAAAATGCAGAAAAAGTTTGCTTAGTTTTGCATAATTCGTTATTATTATTATTATTATTGGACTTTTCAGCAATTTTCTAGTTAATTTCTTTTTCAAAAAAATTAATTAATGTGCGAAATAGTTCAGTATTTAACTAGAGGGGGCAGCTATGGGACCCAGATGGTTATTAGTTTTTTGTCAGACATAACAACGGGTCCCTTATGACCTGGCCTAGGACCCTCAGTAATTTAGGAAACTTAAAATTTATTTTATTAAAAAAAATGTAGAACTATAGGAAATGTTTGATTCTTAAAATTCATAAATTATACTGCAATGATTCCGGACTCTTCACTATTTTTTTAAATATAAATACTTTTTCGAAAATTGAAACTGAAAAAACGTTTTTCTTCATAAGTAAATTTCACAAAAGGGACCGTTTCAGGTCACCCATTAAAGGCGGGAAATCTGAAGGCATCAATTTGGCTGATGAGAGAAAAAAATATTAATAAGTTTAAATTTTACAGATTCAGGCTTTCAAAGGCGACTTAGCCGAGCACTTTAATTTTTAAAAAAAAAAATCGTATAGTTCAGAATGAATCAGAAAGTAGAGAATTTCATCGTTCGATATGAGGAGATTGATGATTATTAAGTATCTTCGGTATTTTTTTAATGAATGAACTTTTTATGTTAATAATCTGCTTTGTTTTCTTCGTGAATCTTCTAATGTATGACACGCAAAGTTGAAGGTATTTTAATATTTTCTGAATATTTGTCATTCGAGTTGAAAAAAAAAAACATACAATATTTCGAAATCAAAAACTTGTTATTTATATATTCGTTTTTGCATTTTTATATCCTTACGCTCCAAGCGAATAGGGGACGTAATTTAACAATTGCACATTACTATAAAATTAGCTGCTGATAATATTAGCTTATTTCCTCATTTGAGAAAAGGCAATGAAATTTACCATTGTCACACCAAAAACGATTCTTCACAAAAGAGTAGCTAAATAGAAACAAACACCCCAAAATCGCATTGACAACAGATAACGCGACAGCCCCTACAACTGGTTGTGCGACAAAAAGACCCCTCTCTGACTTGTATATTGCAAAGGCTAGTGTGTACGAATACAACGCAGGCTTCGCCTCCTCCAACACCTCGTGGTCCTCGTGTGGTTTTTCCTGGAAGGGCTGTAAGTCATTAGTGCCCTAAAGACAGAATCGGACCCACTTGTGGGGAGAGCTTGGGGGAGGGGGCGTCAAACCCCTCTCCCCATATAATCAGTCCTGTTGCAACCCCATTCAAGGTTTAGGCGGTTCAGGGCAGCGTCCATTGAGAGGGTGGCCGTCATCCCTTAAGGCAATAAATATACCACCGTCTTCTACGAAGGACGTTACAAGGGGGTATTGTTCAGCTTCGGCAAAAATTATCTACGATTTTCATCAAAGCAGGAGAACCTTTTAAGTTTTATGACCAAAGAAAAAAAAGGCAGCGTCGACGACATTTTCTCAGAAGTAGTACGTTTTGTAAGTAGTACTTGCCAGATGTTTGAGGAATTTTTTGGACTGGCCAATGAACAAAAAATAGATAAGACACTCAATTTATTGCTGGTACGTCACTGAAGCTTGTATGGTCAATTCTTAGAACTTTGATTTTTGAGCAGAATAGTATTTGACCTTGAGTGGAATGGTTTAACGTGGTTTTCCTCTCTATCTCCTTGTATTTCAAAGGTTGTTTTTTTTCGTCATTAATGAGCGTGAGTGGAGGTAAGAAATTAACAAAATTCATTTTCAATGAATGTCAATTCTTAATATAAGTGTGCTTTAATATAAAAATATAAATTTCGTTTAATGCACTAGATTTTTAAGTATTTACTTAACAGGCGTTTAGTAAGCAATCGTTTAAATTTTTTACCAATCAAAAATTGTGTTTTGTGTCAGAATTTTAGCTTTATTGGTATGATAAATTAATTCTTATTTTTTTTTATTGTGATGGCATAATTCTGGGAATTTTTTTTATCCCTCACTCATTTTATTAAGCATTTTCCCCAGTAGTCCAGTTTGTAGATCATGATTGTAAATTTAGTATATTTACTGGGGTTATTACAGGCCGTCAAGAATTTGTATAAAAGTGCCCTTCTGAAGTTAAGCCCCCCCCCCCCCCCCCCCCCTGAAAAATTCTAGTAACTAGCTATCGTGTCCAAAGAGGCCCGAATAGCAGTCAGATGCCTATGCAATGAAGAGTTTTTTCCCTGCACTCCTTCTACCGAGTCGACGGCATTGGAACCAGGATAGTTTCCATCCTTAATAGGTAAACTCTAACTCCTGTTGCGTTTTTCCTAAAAAAAATTATGGTAATTTTCTGCAGTTGACGTTTATTTGGGTTTTGTAATTGATGTTCTACTTGCAAAAGACACGCTCACTCCATTGATGAGTCACAGGTTGCCGATGGGGTAACTGGGCAATAATTTATAAAAATGCATGTAATTGGACTTTTTTCATCAATTAATGCAATATTATGCAATATAAAACCAGCAATTTGTTGCCCTATTATTCATTGAGTAATAGAGAAGACTCTTAATGCTTAAAAAATCCTGACCAAATGCAATAAAATAGACTTTTACACACTTAGTTGACAATAAATTTGCCGTATTATATTGGCCAACTCTCTTTATGTATAGTTTCATTCATCATTTGCTGTCAACTTCAAAGTGATAAGTGTTAAAATGTTCTGTCCCCTTAATCCACCCTATCATTATAAATATATTAATAAATCATAATTACCTATTTTAACATTACTTTTAATGGCATTGTTATTATCATTTGTATTTTCTTTCGAGCCTTTGTCGCTGCGCATGAGAGAATGATGCACGTTAAATCGTATAAAAGATAAATATTCAAAAGATTTTTTTTCTTTAATCTACCACAACTTGTTTTTAATTAGATATTATATAAATTATGATTTTCATATTGCATGAGCTCTTATTAATTTAAGGTTCGCATTCAAGCAGTACGCTTAAGTCAAGCGTGCTGCAGAATTATTTTAGAACAAATGAAAGTACGGGCAAATATATTGGATATTTTTTTTAAATAACCTCAAATATTTTTGTTAAAGAAAAAGAAGTTTTCTATCTCCTCCGTCAGAAATAAGGCCGTCATGTCACCTGATGTTTCCTGATGTTTTCGACTTGGCCATCCTTTAAGAGACATTTAGAGCCTCATTGACTTCATATGTAAACCCTTGTAACAGTGTACGCTTAAATTTTGCCTTAGTTTGCTGAATTTTAAAATAAGTAGAATGTAGGTATTGACATATTGGATTGTTTTTTTTTCGTATGTTCGTACTCCCCCCTCCCTATTCTGTTCTTACTGACCGGTTTTATGAATTATTTTTTTCTTTATTAGAAAATCCTTACCAGAAATCAATATTTTAAACTTTTTGTTCGAATGTCTGTAAACTTTTATGTCTGTCTCTCCTTTTGAACTATGACGGTCAGTTTTTACTACAGTTCTAACAGTCCTTTTTAGTTTTTATCAAACTTATATCACATGAGGTAAATTTCTCTTATACTTCTTTTTGTCTTTTTATGCACTTTAAGAACTTGAGTAAGTATTAAAGTAATAGGAAAACCAACTTTTTGAGTTTTATAAGAACTTCTTGTTATTGCAAATAATGGATCCTTAATTTTTAATCTTTTGTATATTTCCATTCTATAAACAATATTTTCTTAGATTTTAAATTTTCTTTTCGTTTTCTTCCGTTCTTTTTTATTAATACAAATGAATGGAATTTTTTCTATCTAGACGTTACATTTCTCTCTAATATTACTATCATACATATCACATATTACTATTACATTTTACATATTACTAAATATTCTATACCATCTTAATTTCAACCAGCAGGTAAAAAAATATACAATGGTGCTAGTTTAACATCCTTCCACAAATAGCCTCTAAAAAGACTGCCCTGATTTATATGTCGAACCCTTTGCATACAAATTTTCTCCCTTTCAAAATAAACGGTGTATGAATTCGCCGAAATCACTTGACAGTGCTCTTTCTGAACTGGGCGATGAAGTCAATGTTTTGCTGAGTCAAGTTGGACACACTTAAGGGGGAATGGGCGCGCAGGACCGGGGGTCTCCAAACTCAAGTGCCTCAATGTTAATCCAATGGGGAAAAAACTATTTTCTTTGCCACATTTCTCCGGCTGTATTGAATATTTTTTCAAGCGGATTTTTTTATGTGATAAAAGTAGCTGACTTACAGGTCTCTATCTTCCCACTTTTTGAAATTAGTACGAATATTTTTTTTAATATTCAATAAATTATTTTACACAAAATATTCGAAGCAATTTCAAAAAGTGGGAAGATAGAGACCTGTAAGTCAGCTACATTTATCACATAAATAAATCCGATTGTAAAAATATTCAATACAGCCGGAGAAATGTGGCAAAGAAAATAGTTTTTTCCCCATTGGATTAACATTGAGGCACTTGAGTTTGGAGACCCCCGGTCCTGCGCGCCCATTCCCCCTTAATGGTTGAAAGATAAATTACAACGATAATTTATTCGAATATGGTAATGACCCAATTGATTGGTTTGGAATTTGTCACCAGAAATTTACAATAATTTTTTCTTTTTATAAAATCACAAAGCTTTTTACTATTGTAAGCTTTAATACTTCTAAATTACTTCTTTCATGAAAGATGTTATTAAACATCTTACTCGTGTAAAAATTAAAAAAAAAAATCTTGCATAGATCCCCCTCTTATAAATCCCTAGGTATACAATTATATGCATTACAACAAAATCATTAAGTTATAAGAAAAAGCTTAGATATATTAGATATGTCATTCGGCTTTTCAGAAGGGTTTTGTATTCTTTTTCTTTATTTACAATAGGAATGGGGAACTGCTGGTTAGCTTAAGATGGGAATGCTTGGAGTTTAGCCTTTTATGACCCGAGCAGAATCATACATGTATATTCGAAAAATCTAAACATACTTTTCATACAAATATATGCTAAAAAGTATATTTTTTAAAGAAATTTTTAAAAAAATAATGTTTTATAGTTACTAAGGGACACGCCTTAAACTTTAAAATTACACACTTTTTTTGTGCTATAAATGAAACAAAGAAGGCCTTATCACTTATTTGTAGTTAATAGATTATTATAACATGGTTTTTAATGCAAACTGCCATTGAAATCAATTACTTTAAAGATGTTTTGGAAAACTTTGAAAAAAAAAATTAAATAATATTTTAATAACTTTTATATCGAATTGACCCTCGTTCAACTTCATTTTTCATACATATAAATAACCGATACCTGTAATCAAAGGCTGAAAACTGATGTATGGATCTTTTTCTATCGAACCAGGCCAATTTCGGAATTAATTAAAGTGCTAATTGTCTGTGGGGAGGTTTTAAAAAATTTCCCCAAATGTGGACGCCAGGTTGCAAGAGAATAAAAATAGTGTAGCCGTCAGAAAGTCGCCGAACTGATGGGATAGGCCCAATCCCACACAAACTGCCCTGAGCACTTCCAAACTTATTTCAACAACAAAAAATGTCCTTTTAATTTTTAAGAATAGTGAATGAAGTTTTCTAAAATTATACAAGTTGCAGATGAAAATTTGTTTGAAATGTCATGAAGTTATTACAAAAAATTTAAATAGATTAGAAAGATCTTATTAGTTATTAATTCTATGGTGTGCAAAGTGGCGTAAAAAATTAGAACGACATTCGCTTGGGCTTACAACAGAATCAATCAATATTGTCACTTGCTTCTAGTAGGTTTTTAACAGTTTAGACCGGAGGTCAGATGGCGCTGATTTAAATTTATGAGACTTAATTTGGAGTTTTATCGAATAAAATGTGTTAAACAGTATCAAACAAAGCAACTAAACCAAAACAAAGTCATTTTTTATACAAATAACGAATGGTACAAGTCAGCTGCTTCGGTATCGATATTTTTGAAGAGCTTGAACATTCTCTTTAATACCCGCACGATCGTGCGAGCCGGGTCGGAAAGGTCTAACCATATATAATAGTTGTTTGTTATCTTCTTTAACACATTCCGACCGGACTCGCACTGCGGGTATTGACGAGAATGTTCAAGCTCTTCAAAAATATCGATACCGAAGCAGCTGACTTGTACAATTCGTTATTAGTATTTTAAAAATGACTTTGTTTTTAAGGAATTGATGCTATTTAACGCATTATTTTCGCCAAACCCCAAATTTTGTCTCATAATTTTTAAATCAGCGCCATCTGACCGCCGGTCTTTATGGGTTAGTACAGAAACGTCTTTTAAATTCCAAAAACCGAAAGTTACTCTACACAAATAAAAAACTTGAATTAAATACTTTAATGATGCTCTTTCAATTTGAAAGCTATCGTAAATAAAAAAAAACCCCAGAGAATCGTCATTAGAGTCAACGGCAACGTACGAAATGAAAAGAGAATAAAAAAGTTATTATCTTGAAAAAGATGTTAGGAACCTGCATCTTTACCTATATCTTATCGCGTTAAACAACATCAATGCCTTCAACTCCTTAAGAACAAAATCATTTTTTATACAGATAACGAATGGTACAGGTCATCTGCTTCGGCATCGATATTTTATAAGAGATTAAGTGGATTATGGTACTTGTTGACATATGGCAACAGTATGCACGATATTTTTTAACAAGGCAGCATTTTCTTGCTATTCTCACCTCCTTGGGAAGGATGAATTTATGTTTAATTAATTTAAAAGTGATTGAGATCACGAAATAGTTTTCTGATTTCTTTACCGAATGTCATTGTGAATGAAAAAAAAAACTGTACGAATTTATGATTTAAGACCGTTTGAAATATGTAATGTTATCTAGATAACGGGAAAGAGCATTATGTGTTTTAAAGGTTTTCGAAGTCTAGGCTAGAACTCTAAAGTTGAATATTCAAGCCGTTAAAAAATCATAGTTTGTATTTAAAAGTGCATTAGAGAACGGTTGTTTTGAACCCTTTTTTGACAAATGTAATTTGACACAAAATAAAAAATTTAGTAAAACACCCAAAAATAAAATAGTGGAATTACATTGTGTTATAAATATTTGTTTTAAGTTACCATTATTTTTGTTTTACTAGTAACTTTATAATATTTGAGTAGCCGAAATTGTTCGTAGTAGCAACGTGTGACATTGATTTTAAGGAAGCGGCCTACGCATCATCTGTGTGCCGCTTAAATTAATTCAACTCCTCAGCGCAATAGCCCTTTAGTGGGCCAAGGCTTTCCATGCTCATTTCAGCTTTTGTGACCAAAGGTTATGGGGTGCTAGGCTAATGTCCCGGTTAGGTGGTCAACCTCGAACGGGAACCTCAGTGTTTAGTTCTCACTTTATCGACCCACTTAAGGCAGGTACCTTGTATACGGCTAATGCTAAATTGCCATTATTCATTCTTCGTTTCTAAACTAACATAAAAAACAACACAAAAAAATTCTGTGCATCATATGCACTTTGAAAGTCTGAGAAAAATTAGATATAAAGTTGCTACATTACTTACATTATGAAAATACTGCTGATCCATATCTAAATTAAAATTTAACTAGGTTAAACTTGGCTGAATGGCATACAGAGGGCATATTGGGTTTGTTTCGTTTGTTTACATTGGCGCCTCACTACAGTATCTCACTAACACAGTGTGTTGTATCTCACTAACAAGTGTTTGTCCCGAAGCTACTTTTGCAATTTTTTGATCCTTTGGAGGTCCAATAATTGATAAATGACATTTTTAGCCCAAGTTTAATAGGGGGATTCATCAGAGATGAAAAAAAACTGATTTTTTAACGATTTTTAAAAAAATCGCCTTTTTTGACGTTATTTTGGCTACAAACAACCTGCAACTGGTTCCTACCTCTATATGGATGTTAAGTGAGTACCGATAGGCCAGTTTGGATCTCAAACACCGCTCCAAAACTGTCTAAATTAGCGATTTCTGGCCCAAAACGCCATTTTTTTAAAATGTTATTTCATTTTTTTTCGCGCGGCTACTTTTTTGGCTACAAACAACCTGTAAATCCTACAACTGGTTCAATTACCTCTATGGGTGATGAGTGAGTACCGATGGGCCATTTTGGAACTCAAACACTGCTCCAAAACTGTCTAAATTAGCGATTTCTGGCCCAAAACGCCATTTTTTGATGTTATTTCATGTTTTTTCGCGTATGGAGCTATGATTACGTATCTGGATCTGCTTTCGAGATAAATAAAATTAAATTATGAACACCGAGTAAAATGAAAACATTTATATAGATACGTAACACATACATAGACACGTTATCATATAGCTCTTTCGCGAAAAAACATGAAATAACATCCAAAAATTGCGTTTTGGGCCAGAAATTGCTAATTGAGACAGTTTTGGAGCGGTGTTAGAGTTCCAAAATGGCCAATCGGTACTCACTTAACACTCATAGAGGTAATTGAACCAGTTGCAGGAAAGTTTAAAGGTTGATTGTAGCCAAAAAAGTAGCCGCGCGAAAAAAACATGAAATAACATTAAAAAAATGGCGTTTTGGGCCAGAAATCGCTAATTTAGACAGTTTTGGAGTGGTGTTTGAGTTCCAAAATGGCCCATCGGTATTCACTTAACACCCATATAGAGGTAAGAACCAGTTGCAGGTTGTTTGTAGCAAAAAAACGTCAAAAAAGGCGTTTTTTATGAAAAAAAAGTGAAAAAATCAATTTTTTGATCTCTGATGAATCCCCCTATTAAACTTAGGCTAAAAATGTCATTTCTCTATTATTGGACCACCAAAGGAGCAAAAAATCTCCAAAGTAGCTTTGGGACAAACAATTGCTTTTTTTTTTTGTCGAACAGTGCAATTGAATTAACGTCGCACTAGAGCTAAAACCAAACAATATCTATAGTGAAATTATTTCCTGTTCTGACTGCTTTTTAAACAAGAAGTTCTAAAAGAACTAAAATAGCAAACTGATGTCCTGTCACTTTAATACTCACCGAAATTCTTAGAGAATAACAAGTAGGTTTGTAATAGTAACTGTCACCTGGAACTGCTTCCACACAAAATTTATACACCTTAGAAAAAAATAGCCAAACACAACATTTAGTTGTAATTTAAACTTTTATAAGCATGAATTTCCAACAAAAAAATAATTTTTAAAAGCGGACGATTAGAACCGAAAGAATGACAGACTGTTTTATAAAGGACAGACGGACAGAAAAAAGTACAGACAAAAAATCAAAAAGTTTGAAATATAGGTGTTTGATGTCATACCTTTCGAACAAAAAAATATTTTTTAAAATCGGGCGGTTAGAACCGAAAATATGACAGACCTTCTTATAAAGGACAGATTGACAGACGGACAGAAAAACGTACCGACAGACGGACACAAAGTATGAAATATGATGCCATAACTTTATAAAAAAAAGATTTTTTAAAATCGGACGATTAGAACCGAAATTATGACAGACCGTCTTATAAAGGACAGACGGACAGAAAAGCGTACAGACAGACGGTCAGAGAGTATGAAATATAGGTCTCCGATATCATTTCTTTCTAACAAAAAAAAAAAGAATTTTTAAAATCGGACGGTTAGAACCGAAAATATTTCAGACCGCGTATAAAGGAGATTGACAGACGGACAGAAAAACGTACAGACGGGCGGACACCAGAGACATAACATACAGTGGACTGCGCATTCATACTAAAGCAGCTTAGGAGGCCCTTTGGGGCCCTTATGAGGCCCTTTGGAACCGAAAACCGGTTTTTTTAGGGAAAAACCGATGGAAAATGGAAAATCGTTTTTTTCTAAAAAACCGCCATCCCTTGCAGATTAGCACAGGCGCAGACTCGGCTGCCACTTACTCCATATGATGCTTGACTTTAGACTTTTTTTTTTTTTTTTTTGAAGAAAACTTACTTTTAAATAAATCATTAAATTTATGTTTTATTTTTTTTTGGGGGGGGGGGGTGCACGGTCTAGATTTTTTTAAAATAAAGTTTTAAAGTACTCAAAAAGTCATGACATTTTTCACTTTTTCGCCCCATAAATTTTTTTTAACTTTAGTTTTATTAAAATTTATAACCTCAGATTAATCTATACTATGTATTACATCATGTAAAAAAAGTTTACGAGAAAACATAGCATAGTTTTTGAGAAAAGGTACATCGAAGTTCACAAAATCAAGTTCTGAGAAAAACTCGTTTAAAGTTTTTATTGTTAACCCATTTCCTTACGAAGGATTTCTGCTTCCTCGTTATATTTGATAGGAAATATTTTTCCAATCGTCTTGATACTTTGTGACATTATTAATAAATTATTAATAAAGGTTGTAATAGTATTTTAAGCCGATAATTTTGTTTTTGATTTCTTCACAGATTTTGGGGTACTGAATCCCCTTAAGTCCATAGTCCTTAAAAGATGAAGATATTGCTAATGAAAATAAGTTTCCAAACCTTAAACAAGCACTATCACTGGCTCAAGGGCCAAAGAATCGGAGCTATAATTCTTACTTTCAATTAGGCATGGCAAATGACAGTGATTGCGCCCTCTAGAAGGGAAGGGCGTAGGCTATATAGCCCATTGCCCCGCTCGCCAGAAGAGACAGTCACAAGAGACACACAAAGAAGGACGCCACAAAAAAATAGACAAATAACAACATTTATTGACAAACACAAACATCCATGCCTTTACCGGGATTGGAGCCCGAGCCCAGCAGCTCCAAAGGCTAGTACACTAACCATTGCGCCAGTGGACCGGCTTTCAATCAGGTAAGTAATATAAAATATTACGCTTTGTGAGTATTGTGAAAAAGTGCTATAGATGAATACCAACTTTTTGTGTTAAAAAATAAGTATATAATAAATAAGAATTTTTGAATAACGCTATTGGCTAGAATACGGAATCACGTAAGAAGCATTTCTATATGCTTAGCTTAGACTTAAAATGTAGCATGATCCCCTATGACATCTGTACTTCTGCGTAAGACAATTATTAGCTACTAGGATATACCCTTTATAACGGTGACGTTATAAACTTTATTTATACCCTCTTACTAAACAGTACCAACATCAGAATATTACAAGCCCCATCCCACATGCTGAATCTACATCTGAACATAAATATTCCTCAATATATTTCAGCATTAATAAATTTCATCAATTAGTCAACATTCAAAATTAACAGTGATCTATAAATTAAATTTTAATTCGGAAATATTAGCTATAAAGTCTTGTAAATATTTTAAAGAAACTAGAGGTGAATAACACGATTTTCCAATAATTATCACTTAATACATAAAAGAAGCTCGATTTGTGACATTTCAGTTTTAAATTAGTGGTAATTACCAAATGACAGAAATGATTTGGCATTTTTTTTTTTTTTTTTTTTTTTGCAATCCGTTTATTTTTTGAAATAGGGACAGGAAGGTTTTTAAAAATTATTTTAGTAGGGAAATCCTGTTTGCGTTTTAGTTCTACCTCAAATTTTTGGCGCCGTGATAACCCTTTCCGACCGAGCTATTACGATCGTGCGGGTACACTGCGTTGCATAATGATAGAACCACCAATGTATTTTCAACATAGCATAAAATAATTGAAAGAAATCATTGAAATTAATACTTTTATTAGAAATATACGTAATAAGAATGAAAATAGCAGAATAAAAACGTAATACTTGTTTAACTTTTCGTGTAATGAAATAAAAATGCAAATATTATGTTGCAAAATGATAGGACCAGTCATAATTAATACTTAATAACAGAACCCTTTTTGGCTATAACTTCGAAAATTCAATCAGGCATGCTTTTGACTAGACGTTTAAGTACATCTGCATTAATATTTTCGCATTCTGTTATAATAGAGTTGTTCAATTCTTGAACATTTGTATATTGCTTTCCGCTGGCGTATACGGCCCTGCTTAGGTTACCCCAAACGTTCTCTATTTTGTTCAAATCAGGATAACAAGCTGGTCAGTAAATAACCTGCACTCCGTTATCCAGGAAACAATGCCAAGACGAGTTGGCAACATGAATACTGGCATTATGATGTTGGAATTTCCAAAATGGACCCCCAATTTGTTCTCCAAACGGATACAAACTGTCTTCCAACATGTCTTGGTAGTCTTCTGTTTTCATTCGTCCAGAGGGGAACATATTATTGGTCTGCCCTGCGCTTCCTAAAACAAGCCCAAACCATTAGCGATCGTCCACCTCCACTGTCTCTTAGAGAAAATACTTTCTTCATTTCGGAGATCCCTCTAATAGTACTCCCATCCATCAGGACCTTCTAAGTTGAATTTTTTTTCGTCACTGAATACTATTGAAGTTACTGTTCTTTCCAATCATATGTTCTTTAGCCCATCGCATAATATTTCGCTGGTGAAGCTCTGTAGGTCTCGGTTGTGTGTTTTCCTTTTCTTGTACACAAGATGTTCGTTCCGCCTAACCACTACTGATAAAGTAGACTTTTGAACGTTGATATGTGTGGTCTCGTGATAATCTGGTTAATGTTTCCCCGACTTTTAGTTTCTTTAGGACTAATTTTTCTTGCCGAATTGTTAGCTTTCGAGGACGTCCAGTTGATTTCTTCTGCCCATATTTTGATCTAAGATGGAGAAAGTTATTAACCACGTGCGGTGAACGTCCAATATGTCTTGCTATTTTCCGTGACGACAACCCTGCTTGGTTTAAAGCTGCAATATTTGCCCCTTTTCAAAACCTGATAACTGCCAATTCCTACTCATACTTAATTGACACCTTTTCAAATCTATTGATTTGACTTAGTCATAATAAATGCAAACAAGGTTAGTTTAACTAGATAAAACAAAGCTCTTATGGCAAGAAATGTTTCCGGTTGCCTATTTCTATCCTCCGTGAGGAACTTTAACACATGAAATTTCGCCTGTTTACTTAAAAGTAAAAGTGGTGCTATCATTTTGCAATCCTGCGTGTTTTCCATTTGTTTAAAACATTTGCTTATTAAGCCAAACTCAAAACTTCTCACAGCTTGATATCCTGCATTCTACTTAATTATACTATTCTAGTTTCTGGAAGTATTACAAACATATTCAAAAATATTGTATACAGTTTTTACTCAGAAGAAACAAGGTGGTGCTATCATTTTGCAAGGCGGTGTATATAAGAGAATGTTCAAGCTCTTCAAAATTTGGATACCGAAGCAGCTGACTTGTACCAGTCGTTATTTGTATAAAAATGATTTTGTTTTTAAGGAGTTGCTGCCATTGATGCTGTATAACGCATTTTGTTTTTCGATAAAACTCCAAATTTAGTCTCATAATTTTAAATCAGCGCCATCTGACCGCCGCACAGTGCGGTAAGAAACGTGTTTTTGGACAAAAATCGTTTTCCTGTGTTGGACATTCAAGTCAATGTCATGACTGACAAAATACGAATAGCTCAAAACCAAGATGAGTTTTCCTCAACAGTAAAGCTACTATTGGAAGATATCAAGACTACAGACTGCACATTAAAAAAAGGTGTAATCTACAAACTGGTCAACGACCCTTCTCCTTGTACCTCAAGATTTGCAGAAGCAAATAGTGCCACTAGAACACGCAAAAGGTAATTTTGGAGTAAGCAAAACTGAAAACCTGATAAGCAGCAGTTTTATTTCCCAATATTCGCAAAGGCGTAGAAACTGCTATCGCCATCGCCAACTGCTATCGCCATTTCATCGAAAAGATTTTGAAAGACAGAAGGATTACTAAATCCAATTCCAAAAGGTGATTTACCGCTTGATACCTACCATGTTCACTTTTTAGGTCCACTACCTTCTACCAATAAGAATTATAATCATATATTTACTGTTGTGGATGCGTTTACAAAATTTTTGTGGATTTATCCCGTCAAATAAACTTCCGCATATGATGCTCTAGAAAAACTGAAGTTACAACAAGCAACTTTTGGAAATCCCAGCCGAATCATTTCTGACAAAAGCTCAGCGTTCACTTCACAACCAAAAGCCGCAGGGGGTGATATCCGGCGAACGAGGAGGCCATGCCGTAGGGAAATGACGGCTGATAACCCGTGCCTCAGTAAAATGCTGTGTTAGCAGTTGTTTTACACGAAGATCAATATGAGGAGTTGCGCCATCCTGCATGAAAATGATGTTCTGAAGGCATAGACGCTGCTGAAGTTGTGGGGGATTACTAAATCCCTCAGCATATCTCGGTACCGTTGTCCTGTGACGGAACAGGTTTTGATGCCATTTGCAGTTATTTCTTCAAAAAAATATGGTCCAATCACAAAAGTAGCAGTAAAACCACACCATATACTGTCACTTTTTCAGGATACAAGGGTTTTTCCTGGATAGCGTGTGGGTTTTCCGCTGCCCAAATTCTACAATTGTGGGTGTTTACTTGCCCATTAAGGAAAAAGTGTTCTTCATCAGTCCACAGAATATTCCATGGCCGAGTGACGTCAACCACCATTCGAGCTAGGAACTGAAATGCAAAAGTTTTACGAACCTCTGAGTCCCCGTCCTGCAACAGGCGCAGGGGCTTGATCTTGTAGGGATAAAAATGCAAAATCCGCCGTAAGATTTTCTTTCTTCCTCTACCGGGAAGAATTCCAAGTTGTCCAGTTCTTTCAAATTTTGGCATCATCTTGCGTAAGGCACTTAGAGACATTGGACCTCTTCGTATCTGCTTCATACAGCGAAATTCTTTTACGGCTGCAACGGTGTTTTGTTGGTTCTGGTAGCACAATTTTACAAGTAGAACTTTTTCTTGCGAATAAGGCATGATGTGCAGAGAAGTAACTAATGCTCGCTCAGAATCCGCCTTCTTTTTACCCAAAGATAATGCTAATGGGCATGCGCTGTAAAGCAAATGACTTTGCGCATTTTCAGTATATGCAAATTAGTACCATAAGTATTACATCGCCATCTAACGGCAAAATTTTGTACTATTTTTTAACAAATGTGAGGCGCATCATTTGAATTGTCTGTAGTTCAAATCTTATCTCATTCGGACAAATAGAACGTATTCTACAACCCTCTGAAGTGGGCAACTAAGTATTTCTTGCTAACCCTGTACTTCATTCAAATTTGAATTATCAATTTAACCAACACCAGTTTTTAAACTTCAAAAACTATAATATAAAAATTTTTAGAGACAGAGGTCTTTATACGTTGATGGGACGTTTTATCACTCAAGGAAAATTTACATTTTTTTTGAAAATGTGAATAATTGTATTATAAATGAATATTTAAATAAAATTCTTGAATGTTATATTAACCCCTTCGCTTCCTATGGAATTCCATTTGGATTCATCAGTTTACGACTTTATTTTTCCTCACAAGTAACACTCACTCATTTTTAAAATACATTATCTATACATTTTTTAAAAAGTTTTATTTACTTTTTATATTGATTGATAGAAGAATTAGATTTAAACAATGTTTGTTTTATTGATAAATAGTAAATTAAAATTTTTAAGTGTTTAAATATGTTTTTTTTCTGTTTTTAACAAATAAAGTTTCTAAATATTATTGTTATAATTTCTTCAAAAAATTTTCTTTCGATTTTTTTTCCTTAAATTTCAGTTAAAAATCTATAATATTGCATGCGAAATATTTACTCAAATCCGCAAAATTGAACCAAATGTACCAGAAACTCCTAACATAACTAAGTTTAAAAAAAAAAAAAAAAAAAACAAGTTGCTAGCCATAGTTTTCAAACCACCTGCAATGTATGTTTGTTTAAAAGTTAAAACCCCTTCCTAAGCATAAGATTCAATAAAAATTATAAAGCAGAGTAATACACAGTAAGTTTCTAAATGACCATTTATCTATTGAGTTACCCACTGTATAAAAAAGGAATTTGGGGCGACTCATTCACGCAACTGTGAAAGAGACCACGAAACTGTAAATAATAAAGTAAACTTACAAAATCACTGCATTGTAAAATATAAAAAATACATAACATGTATTTTTATAATTCGCTCATCTAAATACCCTCAAATATCCACATTTAAAAATTACAGTCAACCCCCCCCCCCCCCCTAGAGTCTCAGAAATACCCCCTAACTTCGGATAATTACGATCAAATATTGTCGACACTGCTCAACATACTCTACGCTCCAAACAGCTATATCGAATAATTCATGGGAATTAAAAAAAATAATTTAAAAAAGAGTTTTGATTTGACAAGCTGAAGATGCCCGCCCGTACTCTTCTTCTGAAATTGGTTGTATCCGTCGGATCTTTAAAAAATTAATTTTTGTTAGAAAGTTATGACCTCAGAGACCTATTATTCATGATTTTTGTCCACCTGGGCAAAAATCAGTCCTCAGTCTATAGCCGACTTTCCACTGAAATTTATTTTTTAGTCATTAAAATTGCTGTTGCCACATCACCATCAGCTTGAGAAACTTTATTGAAAATTAATATTTGAAGCACAATTTATTGTTGTTATATAAAAGTTTGGAAAAAACCTCAAAACAGAATACTACTTAAGAATGTTACAATTATTAAAGGGAATGAAAAAAAATTAAATATACTCTACAATTAAAAAATAGTTTGCGCGTTTTTTAATGATATATAATTTATAAAAGATTGAATGCCAAGACCTACATTATCACCCAAAGTTATAACAGTTTTAGTTTGATTTTTAACCTGTTTTTCTCATATTCGAATTTACTTTTTTTTCCAACTTATATGCTTTAGATTTACATCTGAAATTTAGTTTTCAGTTTATACACGCAGAATATTAAAAAGAAAATATACATAAAAAGAAAAGAAAGTTTTCTCCACTTTTCAACAGTAGGCTTTTTAAATTCACACAAAAATACTCCTCACTGAGACTTGTTTACGCAGTGAATTGCCTTTCCCGAACACCAATCAAATAGCCCATACACAATCTTACTAGGGAAATTGATATAATTTGCTAAACAATTCCGAAACCTATTTTATAATTTGTTGAAAGAAATTCGAATAATCCCTCTTAAACCCATAGATTGAATCAGGATAGGTTAGAATTATGTGGTGATACTTTGCGATAAATATAGTGAAGCCCTTCGAGTTTCGTCAAATAAATGTGATATGTTAAAAGGTATGTATTACAGAGTACTGCATGTGATTTACAGGTTATTATTTTTATTTGATGACGACAATTTATAATTTTTACCCAAAAGCAGTTTTTAACAAAATAATTTGTTGGCTCAGTGGCTGAGAGCTATTACGTGCCCACCTTATAAGCCCAAGTTTGAGACCCGGCAGAGTCGTCAGATTTTCTGGATTGGAAAATCGTAGGCACGCATGTCATATGTGGCATGTAAAAAGAACCCTTGAATACCCATTTGGCTTTTTGGAGCTACCCACTCGCCAAAATTTAGGTTCTGAATGCTTTATCATCCACAGAGACCTCAACTTTTGGCTTAAGCGCTAATAACAATACAGTCAAGTTCGGAAAAATATACAATATTGAAAAAATATATATATTCTTGATATTTAATAAAATTATAAGTTATTTGTAGTCAAACTAAAATTATAAATAAAATTCCCTCCCTTAAACAACAGCAGTGCATTCTATAGAACGTTTCGTGTACGCTATTTTAAAACGTCCAAATAAGTGTTGTGTTGCTGATTTTATTCCTACTCGGTAACCGAGCCCGGAATAGAAAACTACCCGATATTAAGGCGAAATGGGGCGGCTTCCTTTTTTTTTTATTGAGCACCATAAATGAGGAATTCCGAGTTTTGCTCGTCAGCATGACACATCCGTTTTACAGGAAAGTCCCCTTCACACATACATTCTTACTCACAAATCGGAATTTTTATCCAGATCAAAGGCTGATAACCCTTCTGATCTGGTACCCATGAAGGTATTAATTTCTTATGGTAACATGGAGGACTATGCGACCGCGACGAATTTAACGTAACCCTGCCACCATTAGCAACAAGACGGTATTTAGTTGAATACAAGCGCCGACCCATCCAACATCAGAATGGCGAACTCCGCCGAGGACAGAACCCATCACCCTTCCGATGCGAGTAAACGCTTCACACGACTGAGCTACCGCGACTCTGTTAAAATTAGTAATTGGTCGATCAGACTTTAATTGGAATTTTCTTAAATGCATTATATCAATATTTTTTTTACCTGAAGTACTGTTGAATAGAACACAATATTCATTGACTATTAAAACATTTTCATTGCTGACTTTAGTTATCCTTGCTAATATACTTCATTCAAATTTGTATTATCAATTTATATAATACCACTTTTTAAACTTCTAAAATTATAATATAATTTCTTCAAATATCGATTTCTGAATTCACCTGTTATCTTTTTAACTAAGAAATAAATTATTTGCATTTTTCTAAAAATGTAAATAATGGTATTATAAATGAAGAATTAAACCCTTCACTCCCAATGGAATTTCTTTTGGATTCATCAGCTTGGGGCGTTTTTTTAATTTTTGAAGTAACACTTTTACATTTTTTAAACCTACTGATTGATTGGAACTATGCTGTTCACTCCTTTTTCAAATACATTATCTTAAAAAATTTTATTGCAGTTTTGTATGATTTGATAGAAGAATTAGATTTAAAAAATGTTTGTAATAGATAAATGGTAAATTAAAATTTATTTTGAAAAAAAAAAATCAAATAAATTGTTTTCAATTTCTTCATGTTTGTATTATTAAGTGTTTAAATGAGTTATAATAACTATTTTTAACAAATAAAGATTCGTAATATTATTGTTATAATATCATCAAAATTTTATTTTGCAAAATTTTTGTCATACAATTTTAGATAAAAATTCATTATTTTTTCCCCTTGCTACTCACCATTTCATTCTGGATGAATAATGAATCTATCTGACAAATTTTAGATTTCTAGAAAAAAAAAATTGGGGCTTTGAGTGCTAATGGAACTATTGCATGCAAAATTTTTACTCCAACCCTCAAGATTAAACCAAATGTACGAGAAACTCCTCAAAACTCTTGGCGACTAATTCGAGGGTATTCGAGCCGCAAATAGAAAAGATGATAAAAACATATTTAAGTTTTTAAAATAATTAGCCCCAGAATTGCCCTTATTTCGCGTAATTACAATCAAATTGTAAACACTGCTCAACATACTCTATGCTTCAAAAAGTGCTCTGTCGGATAATTAAAATTTTTATTATTATTTTTAGCCTACTTTTCTTTTTTTTTTAATTCGAAGAATTAAAAAAAATGAAAAAGTAGGTATTGACATGCGGTCGATGTCCGTCCGTCCGTCCGTCTGTCCGTCCGTCCGTCTGTCCGTCCGTCTGTCCGTCCGTACCCCCCTTCCAAAATCAGTTCTAGCAATCCGATCTTAAAAATTCTTTTTTTATTAGAAAGGTATAACCTCAGACACCCAACTTTCATACTTTTTGTCCGTCTGTCTGCACGATAGGACGGACATAAATCTACTATTTGTCGACGAATTTCCCATTGAATTAGCATTGAAATTCAATTTCGAGTCATTTAAATCGCTGAATTTAACTATAAATGCTACGGACAAGTGATATACGCCAAAAAATTCAGCGTATCCAAATGAGAATATATCGAAAATTTCAGAAAAGAATTCGAATTCTAAGTACTTCAATTATTTAAAAAACTTCAACATTTAATGCTCATTTAAAAAGCATAGGAAGCCATTTTATTAGAAATAAATTACCATTGCCATGGCAACAATCGCTTGAGAAACTTTAATTCTTTTAGACAATGAATTAAAATAAATTTATTTTTGCGACATTGATCAGTTTGAAATGACGTCAAATATATATTTCACTTCGAGATTGCGTATGATGGTACGAAATGTTTTCATTCTATTTAAAAGCGAGAACTGTTACATATTTATTCTTTGAAATATAAATTTTTTCAAACGATTTAAGTAATAATTATTTAATTTTCGAAATAAAATAAATGAAATTAGCCGAATTTATAGCAGGTAAATGTTTAATATAGAATTAATGCTGGGTTTGGCGCCTTTTTACTTGTGGAAGCGGGTTAAGTGACAGATTATGTTACAAACCTACTTGTTAATTTACATTTCCTATTTTAAGTAAATTTTGAAGTAGTTTTTTGGTTTTTGTTTTGCGAAAAATTTAATATTTATTTATAACTGCAAATAATCATGCGGACGATAAGTAATATTTATTTTATTGGCGATAAAAAGTTAATGAAAATAATTGATTGAGAAGTTGAAATAATAGCTGGATGCTGTGTTTAGTGAAATTTATTCTAATGTATATAAATTTAATGTAGAAACGGTTGTGGATTTCACTTACTGTAACGAACCTAGTTTTTTCAAGATAAGAATTTTAGTAAGTATTTAAGTAACAGGAAAGTAGGCTATTTTAGTTCTTTTAGAACTTCTTGTTTTTAATGTACTCTCCGTCTGAAATCAGTTGTATCCGTCGGATCTTTAAAAATCATTTTGGTAAGAAAGTTTATGTCCTCAGAGTCCTATTATTCATGCTTTTTGTCCTTCCGGATTTATATCCGACCTTAGTCAGACTTTCCACTGAAATTTAATTTTTACTTATTAAAATTTATGTTGCTACATCACCTTTAGCATGAGAAACTTTATTGAAAATTAATAGTTGAAGCACAATTTATTCTTGTCATTTGAAAAGTTTGGAAAAAAACATCGAAACTGAATACCATTTCAGAATGCCACAATTATTAAAGGAAATTAAAAACATTACAGATTTTTTTGATTTCCAACCTTTTTGCACCTGCGTACCACTAGACTTTTTGAGAAATTTTGGCGTACCACCAGTCCTAAATAGTTTAATAGACGTATAATATTTACTCGACAAAAATTGTTCAAAGGGTTTTTGAATTAAACTCCTGTAAAAACTTCATATTTATTGGTTATATATTTATTTATAACATGCTTGTAAAGAAGAGCAAATAAAATAATTAAAATGATATTAATTAACAATTTTATTTATTATCTATGGTTCTAACACATACAAATAAAAAATAACAGCACAAACTCAGCAAAAAATTAATCATCGTTCAAAATATACTTTTTTAGTCTTTAGTGTAAAACTAAAGTAAGAGTTCAGAAAATACACTTTACACATTAAACTCGTAACAAATAGCAGAGCTTGCCGGAATGTCAAAGGGTACTAGGTTTTTTTATATCCGACCCAGAAATTAAAGATTTTTTTTTTAAAACAATGTTAAAGTTTAAAATAATGAGTAATATGTCTTCTTGTTCACTGCTCATGTATATTACATGAGCTATTAATAGCATCAAGTTGCTCAAATCACTCACGCGTACCATCTGAAATTCCTCTCGCTTACCACCGGTTGGGAACCCTTGGTCTAGATGGAGCCACAAAAATAGGTTCTTAGTTGTGAAGAGTATGACGAGTCTGCAAAGGCGTAAGCGCCAATAGCAATACAGCCAAAATCGAAAAAAAAAATATTATTAGAAAAATTGTTGATACTTATAAAAAAATTATAAGTTAATTATAGTTACGTATAAACTAATATAAGTTAAAATTATAAAACAAATGTCCTCCATTACACAACATCAGTGCATTCTATCGATCGTTTGGTGTACACAATTTTAAATAGTCCAAATAAGTGTTGTTTCTAATGACAGTCGGTAACCGATCCCGGCTAAGATAACTACCCAATTTTAAGGCGAAGTGGGGTGGATCCCGTTTTTTTTTTAAATTGAGCTCCACATGGGAGGAAGTCCTACTTTTACTCGTCAGCATGACACATCCGTTTTACCGGACGGTCCCTTTCACACATGCATTCTTATTCACATATCGGAATTTTGATCCAGATCAAAGGCCGATAACCCTCTGATCTAGTAACCCTGGAGTTATTAATTTGGTATGGGGACATGGAAGACTTTGTGACAACGACATACTTAACATGCCCCAGACACCATTAGCAACACGACGGTATTTAGTCGAATACAAGCGCCGACCCAGCACACATCAGACTGACTTGCTCCGCCGAGGACATAACCCACAACCATCCGATGCGAGCACAACGCTTCACACGACTGAGCTACCGCGACTCTGCCCATATTAGTAATTTATCGAACAGAGTATATTCGGAATTTTTCTTAAAAGTATTATATTAATAATTATTTTACCGGAAGTACTGTTGACTACAGTATCCATTGATTATTAAAACATTTGCATTGCTGACTTGAGTTATCCTTGCTAATATACTTCATTCACATTTGAATTATCAATTTATATAATACCAGTTTTTAAACTTCAAAAACTATAATAAATAATTTTTGTAATACCAATTTCTGAGTACATTAACTCGGTTTTTTTCACTCTAGAAAAAATTATTTACATTTTTCTAATAATGTGAATAATTGTATTATAAATGAAGAATAAAAAAATTCGCGTAAGCCAGTAAACACCTTCACTCCCAATGGAATTTCATTTGGATTCATCAGCTTTGGCCTTTTTTTTTTAAAAAATTAAAGTAAAACTTTTTTACTTTTTTTTAAACCTCGAATGATTAATTGGAACTATGCTGTTGGTAATTTTCTTAAGGCAGAATATTGCTAGAAGTACATACTTAAGTTTTTTTTTTTTTTTTTTTTAAGATTTCTGTAACATACTCTTTAAGCTATAATGTCGATTAACTGAAAATCTATGCCATTTATCGATTTTCAAAACTCAATAAATATTCATAGATCATAATCGTGGAAGCCGCATGTGTCAACATCTGTAGGTCGCCGGGCTTAATACTTCCGGCAACCTGATACATTGAACATTTACACTCATCTTCTTTAGGCTGTTTTCCGGAGATAAATCGTTGGTTGGGTGTTTGGCAATGTAATTTTCCGCACCAGCCTGCTTGTCTTCGCTAGCGTTTGGGTACGAAATCCCGCGGCCGAAATCCCGCAAGACAGAATCTCGCATCCCAAAATCTCGCGGGACAGAATCTCGTATCCCATAATCTCGCAGGGACAGAATCTCGCATCCCATAATCTCGCATGGACAAAATCTCGCGGGACAGAATCTCGCATTTCATAAAAAGTACAGGATTTGTGAGTTATGTTTAAGATATATTTTTTGATTTTGATAGTTAATTAGGTTTGGTATAGGTGTTGTTATAAATTTGTATAACGTACATTTCATATCAAGGAATTGATTAGCAGTTATGATTGTGTATTTAAGATTGAAAAAAAAAAGTAGCCATCGAAAAATTAAATTACATTTGATTTGTATGTATATCTGTTTTTATTCATTTATTTAGCCTTGGTAAAGGGTGAAATAAAATATTTCTTAAATTTATGAATAATTTTGAGATGGTGAAGGTATGGTGATATAGGATGTATTTAAGGAATCAATCAGCAGTATAGTTGTGAACGTATAAATAAGATTTTCTTTAAAAATTATTGAATAATGAAGTTCCATTTGATTTTTTTATGAATTAATGTTAATATTTTTATTATCTTATTCAGTAACGTAAGCAATGTTTTTATTAATTTATTTAGTACAGATTAAATGAAAAAAATATATTTACACTGCTCAAAACAATTAGGGGAGTGCATGGTTTAAACCATTTCGCCCCCAATGATTCCATTTGGTATCATCAGCTCCCGATTTTTTTGCTCACTAAGCTGAACTCTTACTTATTTATCGTTAGATGGAGGAATCATGTCTTTTAAAGAAATAAATAATGTGTGTTTTAATTGAATGAAAACATGAAAAGCATTGTATAATAAAATTCACGACCAAAAACTTTTATGAAATAAATTGACCCTAAATTCTTCACGCTTGCATTCTTAGAAGTCTAAAATTTGATTTAATCTTTTTTTACAATTAAAATTTTGAAAATAATTATTGTTATAATTTATTCAAAAGTTATGATTCTAATTTTTAGCCCCTTAAATTTAAGTTAAAAATTAATATTTGTTTCCTGCTTTTTACCATTTTAATCTGGATGCATAAGGAATCTATTTCATAAATTTTAGATATTTATAATAAAAAGTAAGAAGTTTTAACTGAATGGGTAAACAAAAGTACGTAAAGTGCTCCCCCAATTGTTTTAAACAGTGTATTAAATTTTCGAATTTGGCCATAGTGATGTAGGGTGATATAGTATTGTTGTATTACGTACTATGCTAATTAAGGAATTAAATAGTAGTTGTGATTAAGATTAAATTGAAAGTTATTGAATCATTAAGTTAAATAATACTCTTATGAATTCATAATTGTTTTTATTTTTTTCAGTCTTGGTAAAAGGTAAAATACCATAGGTCTTAAATTTCTGAATAAGTTTGAGATGATGAGCGATAAAGTATTGCTGTATTACGTACTTAACAAATTAAGGAATTGATTATAGTAGATCAGAAATTGTAATTAAGATTTGGAAATCAAGTTATTGAATGAAAGTTACATATTGTTACTAATTTATAATTGTTTTTATTAATTTATCCTGTCATAGTAAAAGGTGAAATAAAATATTTCTTATTTATAAAGTAGGAACTGTAGCTAACTTATTAGCCATTTTGAAATTGTTAACTTCTTGCTGTGTAAAGAAGATTGAGTACTAGATTTCCGGATGAAATTGAGTACTGATTGCCGGTGAACTTAGGGGAAAGTGCTCAGCTTTGGGACAGTTGTACCTGGGGACATGGGGAATAACTCGTTTTAGGGAAATCGAAAAAATCCTGTATTTTTAGTGGCAACACTACTAAGAAAACTTTATCTTCTCTTGCTAAAAAAAGGGTAGCCGAAAGCTAATGGGGGCAAAATAAACAGGATTTATTGATTTCACACATCTCGAGTAACTTTTACTATCATTTTATATTTTGTATTACGTGTCGGTTTAATCTTCTTCTCGGCTCTTCTTAGTACTACTTAATAAACCATTGTTTGAAGTAATTTTTAACACTATTTGTTTTTTTCAAAACTTAACAGTCTCTTATTACAATACGTTTTAAAAAATTACCCGATGTGTTGTTCCTTGGGACAGTATTTTGGTTGTACCTAGGGACGTCCCTAGGTACAACCAATTTTTCTGCTGCACTGTAAATTGTTGTGTACTGTGCATATTACTGTTTCTCTGATTTTTCAAATGTCCTTAAGTTCCGATCAGAGGCCACAGACCTGCTCTTCTGTATATCTCGAAGAAATTTGACTACTTACAAAACACCTTCTACGAAAACAAACCAAGAGAGGCAGAAAGGAAAATCTCATTTAAACAGATAATACAGAAGTTAAACAGAAAACGACCAAAAGCAAAAAGTCTGCTCCAAGTAAAAATAAAGCAAACATACGTTTGATGGATGTTAAATGGAAGGATGAAACTCAACTTTTAATTCAAACAAAAATATTTGAAAATGATTTGACACTAAATTTGCATAATTAATCAACAAATAATGATGAACTTCAAGTAGGGGACTTCGTTTTAGTGATGTTCCAGGGGAAAACAACTGTCAAATATGACTTGGCCAATATTATTGAAGTACAGGGTAAGGAATTTAATAAAAGAATACTTAAAAAATACAGAAAATTCGAATATATTTACTAAAACTGAAAAATATACTGAAAAATTCGAACTCGACAGAGGTGATACAATTCCTAAACTTCCAGCTCCAAATGTTGTTAGCCAAGCACAAACAGAGGACAACAGTTATTTTCCTACGTCTTTTTGATGATTATAATCTTGGGTAGATTTAATTATTGTTATTATTATATTTTTTTGGCTTATATGTTATCTTGCAAATTTGCAAATTATGTTATTAAAAAATAAAGCTACTATTTAAAATTACAACAAACTTACTCTATTTCCAAGTCTTGGGGATTACATTTATTAGTTTTTATATAAATAAAAAAGCATTTGAGAAGCGTATTCGTTAATTGTGTATAAAACGTATTTAGAAATACATTTTAAATTAAGAAAAATTAACAGTTCGATATTTTTTTTAGAAAAATGTAAAGATGTCATTCTATACGAAGTCCAAAAATGTATTTGACTTCTTATTTGTACTACAGAATTGTGTTCTAGCCAATTTGGAACAATGTCCTTAGGTACATCGTGCCTTGTCCCCAGGTACATCACTGAAGTTGTACCTGTGGACAGTGGATGTACCTGGAGACATCGTACCTGTGGGGTTAAATATTAAAGAAAAAAATCTTTAAAAAATACCTTAGTATAGGCAAGAGTTTGTTAAAGGAGAATACCTAAAAACATTTAAATAATCGGTTTATAAAAAAATATTAAAATTAAAATTCTAAATCTGTCCCAAACCTCAGCACCTTCCCCTATACATCACGGAATTTGGTGTTCGATATACACCGACAACTTTTGGTAAGTAACAGTTTATTTTTTTAATCTAATAATTGACTTAATTTTGTCTAGTATTTTTAACATCTGACAAATATTAAAACATCAAGAAAGCGAAATAGGTTTTAGACCTTAAAAACACAATTAGTTAAGATTTATTAAAACTTCTTGATAGACATGAAATGTGCAACTTGTTAATACATTTGTCATTCCAGTCAATATTAGTACATATATGCATATAACTCCCTTGTTTATAACATATAAAAACCATCTACTATCCCTACCAGATTTTTTAAAATATTTTTTCGGTAGACCGGTATTGTTTACAATATTTAGCGAATTTCCAGTAAATGAATAACCAAACTTTAGTTGATTTAGTTTGATTTCCAAACTTTAGTTGAAATACTCTTAGCTTGCATTATAAAGTAATTTATTAATTCTCTTATGATTTTAAAGTATTAATGTCGAATTTTTTTAATAACTTTATAGTTATTCCTTTAATAAAACTAAACCATCATAAAAACAGTTACATTATCTTAATTACCGATTAAAGGAGGTTTTTAGGTAATCACATTGAATATATTTTTACGTTTTTATTTTACATTAAAAGTCACATATTGTTTTTGCTAAGAGGTGTGGTTAATTGATGCATTTCTTAATTCTCAACTTTCTTTTTTCTTCAACAACTATCTAGTGTTCGATCCGTCATAACTAGGAAATGCCTTCCAAAAGATAAGCAAACTTAGACAATAGAACAGCCAATATAACTTCATTATAACGGTATAACTATTTGCTTTAAATAATTATACTGTTTTGTTGATAATCTGATGATAATTGCTTCTCTATAATCTATAACACTCCAGTCACTTTCTCCTCCACGAAAAGTTGTACAAAGAAATAACACTATTCTAGTTTACCTGAGTGATTTAATTTTAGAAGGGAGTGTCCGAGAAGACATATGCTGAAAGGCTTTGTTTGCTGAATATACCAAACACAATATAGGCATCACCCACCAGGCATACTATAACGGGTTATTTCGACCAAGCACAATGACTACAACGTACTTACAGAAGAAACCGGAGAAAAGAAGCTTCTTTTTGTAAACTCCGACAAATGTAACTCGACAGCAGGAGGGATTGAGTTTGTCTTTGGAAAGTGTATCAGTTTTTCAACAGCAATTCCATGTCTTTAACGTTGAGTTCTGTTTACGTCAAATTCGTAGAACTTAACTCGGGCTTTCACCATATTTCGATTCCTTGTTTGTTGCATTATAGTGTCAAAACCAAAAAATATAGACAAAAACCAAATTTCTCATTAAAATATAAAAAAAAACTCCATAGATAAAATCACTTGTATAATAATTGAAAGTGTGATTTTTAATTTTCTGCTTGCTAATTTTCATTAGCATGCATTACAAAAGCTTTAGCAAAATCACTAACTGCCTCTTAATTTTAAGTCAAGAAAGCTTATTTTTGCTTGGCAATTTTTTTTTGCCACTTGTCATCAATGGGCTAAATAGTATTATCAGAACCTTATTTAAATGCCAATCGAAATAAAAGTCGAAGAAGTTCAATTAAAGGTTGCTTCTCTTTATAAATAAACTTAACAACTAATAAGTGATTTTGTAAGAAATTGCGAATATATCTTAGTTGGAATTATTTTCAGTAATAGTCATATGCATTAATAGTTATTAATAGAAAAAATAACTGTCATCCCTAATGTTAAAAGATAAATTGCTTGTCATTACCTGTCAGTCCCTCATTCTCATATTCTCTAAAATATCATAGATAGAGTATAGTGTTCTAAAATTAAGTGAAAAGAAAATACTATCGATTTGGATTTAAGAATGAAGGAAATAATTTTTATAATAATGTTAATGAATAACAATAAAGTCTCATTACCCCCTCAAAATTACCATTGTTAGGAAAATAATTCGAAAGGGGAGGTGAAAGAGATTATTATTATTTCATATTTTTTACATTACCCAATATCGATAAATTTTCATAACTTTTAAGCAGCTTTGTGTAGTACAAAATATTGAAGCACCTCATTAAAACACATGAAAACAAAGGTGCTTTAATCAGAATATAACTAGATAAAATTTTCGTTTTAAATGTGTTTCATTTCGATGTTATGTTGATTCCCATACCTGGGGAAAATGGGCTAACATGGCAAAGAAATACTTCCGCGGAAACTGTGATTGCAAAACTAATGCATTTAGCTCTATGAGACTGACAATCCCTCTTCAACTTTTTTCAATGATTTATTTTAAAATTGATGAATGAAAATTCTGCACATGTATAATTCTTAAATTTCATTATTAGTAAGTTAGTACAGTAAACTCCCGATTATCCGCGGAATTGGGTGGCGCGGTTTCCGCGGATAAGCGAATTCGCGGATAATCCGCAAAAATGAAGAAAATGCCTATAAACAAAATTTCTTCTGGATTTCATAAAAAAGTAAATTAGAGTAAACGTATATAGCATGTACAAATTTACTTACTTCAAACTGTCTATTACTGTCGTTTCTTCTATGCCACACTACAAGCACATTTGATTTTTAGAGGATCCGTTTTCTAACTTTTTAATGAGTTGTAGTTCGTCTTGAATTGCCACGACAACTTTTTTTTAGTTTCTCACGCATTTCGCTAGTATCAAAATCACATAAAGCAATTTAAATAGCGGGCAGTTTATTTCACAAGTGACGCTTTTTGACAAAAACCTGTTCGTGATGTGAACCTGGCAGAACACCAGGTTTCCTAGTCATTCTTATTATAATCATAATGCATTCGTTGTTCTTATTGTTATATGTATTTGTTGTTCTAGAAAAGAATTCGTTGTTCTTGGAAAGCATTCTTCGAAGAAGTTTTGAAACAAATTTAAATTCATTTATCGCGTTTTTTTTTTATTTTTTATATTTGAACTGAAAAGTGGGAAAAAGTGACCCGCGGATAATCCGCAAAGCGGATAATCCACCCGCGGATAATCGGGAGTTTACTGTATTCTTAAATTTCATAACTTAATGTAAATTGTAAAAGAGTCACTTAAACTTCAAGTATTACTTATTGATTAATATGTTACTGATCAATGTAATTGCCATTTGTTTTAGAGATATATTTAGAGCTCTATGAATTATCTTATATTTTTAATTGAACATCTCTTCTATTTTTCTTAAAAGCGTACTTAATGTCAATTTTTAAAAGTAATTTTTCTATTCTTTTTGCCGTGATTGCAGTTACCTTGTGGTTTATTAAACAGTATATACTACGAATTACATATTTTAATACACTCATTCCGTTGACAACAAAAATCTTTGGCGGCGAAAGTGTTTCATCAATCTTTAGTAGACAGAAATTCCTTTGCTTTCGTTCCTTTGCTTTATTAAAAAACCAAATTAATACGTACCTTTAAAATTTTGTTCTAAATTAAGTTCAAATAAATGTAAGGTAATTCGTTTAATTAGTAATAATTTAACTAGTAATTATTTAGTTGTTAATAATTAATTAGTAATTATGCATCTAGTTCATAATTAAAGTTGCATAGAATGAATAAATTTTATAACATTTTATTTAGAAATTTAAATTAATAAAAAATTGACAATTATCATTCCGAAATTGATTAAATAAGTTATAGCATATGAGTTAACAAGAAGGGGGAGGGGCGTCAAGAGCAAATTCACTAAAGAAGGGGCCCATCCAAAATAAAGAAGGTAGGGGCCCCTAATGTTACTTATTCTCATCAGATCCTGGGTTCGCCCCTGATTTTGGAAATAGTTACCCACATTTGCGGGAGGTTTTTTTTTTTTTTTGACGTTATTTTAATATTAACACGCATTCTTATACAGGTATTTAAAGAACAATTTTGGGATACAGCTTTTCAATTTGAATGTCTTTGGTAAGAGGACCATTTAACGATTAAATGGCTAATTGTTGTCAATTGGCAACAAATACTTTTAGATGTACAAACTAGCGAATTATTTAAAATATCAAAAGAAACCTACCTAAATTACATGATAATGAATTTTTAGCTATTTTTGTTAGACCCATATGATGAGCGTTTTTGACATTTATTTAAAGATTTTTGTTCTCATAGATAACTATATTTTTTTTTTAGCATTTATGTAGCTTTCATAAACAAGTTTATATTTAAAAAAAGTTTTTATATTTAAAGGAAATACAAAATCTTAATTAGTTTTATACAAAAAAAAACATTCCTGCTTTATGTGGTGGTATTTACCCAGAATTTAAATTAACGAAGTCTTTCTCTGGTGAATATTTGGATATTTATGAATGATGATGACTCAGTTTTGCTTTATTCTTCTGCAGATGTTACCGATTTTCCTTTACAAATTGAAAGATATCTAATTATTATAGAAAAGTGCTAGGTTCGATTGTGCTAGGTTAAATAATTAATACGTACTAGGTTCGATTTGAACTTCAAATTCCACTCTTCGTTATGTAAATCTAATACATATTACCAATGGCTTGGCTTGAGTTGTAACTGTTATATCCTAGAATCTGTATCATGTACAAAATATTTGGGTCTGCACATCGATTCCAATTTGAAATTGAAATGTCATGTCAATGAATTATTTAACAAACTGCGTTCTATATTAGTAAAATTCTAACAACTTAAAAATAAAGTTGATAAAAATTTCTAAATAACTTTATATTATTCATGGTTTTACTCTACATTAAATTATGTCGTTATAATATGGGGTGTAGAATATAAGTCGAATCTTAATTCTTTGTTTTCAATTCAAAATAAATGTTTTAAAATTTTAAATTCTCAATGTAATTCACCTTTTAATTTTAGAAAAATTAATCTTCTATCCTTCAGTTATGATTACTTATTCCGTATTTCTCTTTATTTGCGTCGCAATAAAGATATTTGTGAATTTAAGGACATAATCTCTCCAAGAAGACCCCAAGAAATTTACATAATTCCTAAATTTAATAAAGAAATCTTTAGAAAATATTTTTATTATTTAGCTCCTAAATTTTGTAATAAACACCAATGAGAGAATTAAGCTTTGAGGTGCAAATTATCAGCTGTAAGTCTTCCAACCCCTTTCCCTCCCTACCCTTTGCTGTTAAAAGGGTTATTTCGAAAGACCCCTCCATACGAATTGTCCGAGTTAACAATAGGAAGCTTATTTCGCTTTACCTGCTGTTAACAATTGCACTGTAGGGCCATAAATTATGTACGTTGACATCCCTAGCTGAAGTAATGCTTGGACACGCCCCTCCAAAAACAAATCACTAGGCAGTTTCAATTCTCACACAAGCAAGGAGCTGAATATCTGGGAATGTTATAATAAGCGAAACACAAAGACGTTTCAATAAAGTCTTTTTTTTCTGAAATTAACACTAAATTGAAGTATGAGGTACTTTCCGAAAAATCGAAAAATATAGAAATTTCTTATTTAAAAAAAAATATGTTTCTTAAATGTGGACTGTAGAAAAATAGGACATTGTTTTTGGATATAATTAAAATAAACAAACAAAGCAATGATTGTATACTTTTCTCAATTCCTTGTACTGAACCATTCTTTGTTTCTGAGGAATATGGAAAAAAGAAAAGATGGTAGGGGAGTCTGGGGTACAATGGACCACTTTTGTGAATTTTCAGTGCTAACTCTCAAACTAATATTTCTTTTAATTTGAAAATATGCATGCATATACCTAAACATTAGGCTTTATGCTACATTAAAAAAATATTTGCATTTACTTTTTTAATATGAATTTCTGGAATCCTCGATTTCGTCATTTTTCTTTGTACTAGAAGCTAAAAAAATTTCCAATTTGTTTTTAGCTCTAATCAAAGCAGCAGTTTTTGGTTTAAATATTTTCTCTTCCTTGATTTTAGCTTCTTCTTCAATTCTTTTCACCGGTGTATCAGTTTGAATTGTTGAAGCTTCGGGAATTTTTTTTCTTATTAAACAGATATTTTAAAAAATAAAAAAATCTTTAATGAACTATTTCATTATATCTTTAATGAACTATTTCATTATAGTTGTCAATTTGTAAAAATTGAATTCAATTAATTCAAAACTAATTGAATATTTAATTTTAAAAGCTAAATAAAAAGAAAGTTCAAATAAAATACTTCTTTACCCTGTTTTGAAGTCTAATTAGGATTTTTTTTAATTTCTAAGCCTAATGCATTGACAACACTTCAAATATGTAAATTACCTTAAACACCGATTTACTCACTCACTAAAAGTAAAATAATTTATTAAGTTTTTATTCCACACATACTGTCAATTTAGAAAAGAATATGATAAACAGAACTGGGATACAATGGACCATGGTCCATTGTACCATAGGTTCGGGTGAAAAATTGTACCCCAGGTTCTAATGGACCATTTTACCCCGTGTGGAAGTCTGACAAAAAAAATGTCTCAAACACTAATTAACCCTAAATTAAACTGTTCTACTTTGATTTACTAAAACAATATATGATCTTATCTTTTTTAACGCGCCAAGTAAAATCTTCCAAATCACAATTCTTGAAAGAAAAAAAAAAGAATAAATACTTTGGTGTAAATATTTACTTTTGCCTGCCTGCACAAATGAACTTTCAAGAATAAAATGACTAAATTTTCAGATAAAAACACTATTGCAAGTTTATGATAATCAATGCTCTGCTGCCTCCTATGTACCTCATTATGAAACAAATAAATAAAATAAATAATAGGGCGCGGTGGATTTTACCCCGTTGTCCATTGTACCCCGACTTCCCCAACTTTAAGAGGGTGAAATCAAAAACTTCTTTTTAAAACAAAAAAAGTCTTCAATCAGTAAAATTTTAACGAGAAAAGTAAATAGATTATTAATTACAAATCATTTATGAATAATGAAGTTGTTTTATGTAGTATTATTTTGCTCTTTCAAATAATTCCTATACATACTTACACAAAACTCATAATAAAAGTTGTAAAACAAAGAAAAAAATAGAAAGCAAAATATTATTGTATTTTACCTTTTTAGCAAGACTAAAAAATAATAAATACAATTATGAATTCATAAAAATAAGATTTGATTTAGTCAATCAATTTAATCCTTATCACAATTGCTATTTTACATCAATTCGTTAAGTGCGTAATCCAACAGAATTATATAACAATACCATCACTATTCAATATCGCAAAATTTAATAAATATTTATTTTACCTTTTATCTACACTGAATAAATTAATAAAAAATATAACGAATTCATAAAAAAAATTAACTTAATTATCCAATAATTAATTTTTTTATCTTCTTTATACGTTCACAACTACTAATTAATTCGTTAATTACGTAATATAGCATTACTATCACCGCTCTTCGCCATTTCAAAATTATTCATAAGTTTAAGAAATATTTATTTCACCCTTTACCAAGATTAATTAAATGAATTAAAACAGATATCGATCCATACAAATCAAATGCAACTTAATTTTTCGATAGCTATTTTTTTTTCAATCTTAAATACACAATCATAACTGCTAATCAATTCCTTGATTTGAAATGTACGCAATACAAAATTATAACAACACCTGTACCAAAACTAATTAACTTTCAAATTCAAAAAAATATCTTAAACACAACCTACAAATCCTGCACTTTTTAAGAAATGCGAGATTATATCCCGCGAGATTTTGTCCATGCGGGATTTTGTCCCGCACAGTAAAAAAAAATCTGTAGTATTACTAGAAAATCTCTAGGAAACTCAGGTGCCATGAACTTTTCTAGTAACCTTACTGCATTAAACTTAGAAAGTAACACATAGATTTCCTTAGAAACCATACTAAGAAAACTGTAGTAGATTTACAGATGTTCTGCTTGTACGTTTACTAAAAAACTTGCAGTAGCTTTACAGGGGATTTCCATGTAAGTTTACTAAGAAACTATAAACAGTTTCAAAAATTTCAAACCAGAGGGAACTACTAATTTTCTTGTTAGTCAGTTACTTCGAATTTGCGGAGGCTCGAACCCACGTATCTCCGGATCCGAGCGCTCGCTTGCAACGAGGAACTGCGCGGAACCTCGCTGCCATCGGGACTTGCTGTTCATTTGCGTGTAAATAAAGAGCTTAAAATCTTGATCGTTAAAGTAGTTTTATGTTATTGATTAAGAAATTTTACTATTGATTTTTTTTTTGTTTCTTATCATTGCGATTATCAATTCGTCATAATTTTCCGATGAAACGTACATTAATTGAATTTTTACCTTTGACCGATATCGAATCAATGACTTTTATTAATAGAATTTCGTTCACCGATTGGATTGCTGATTTTGACTCGCGCACTTTCAAATTACAGATACGATCACCGGTGAGTTTTCGTTAAATCCGATGACCAATCGAACAAATTTCGAGAAACAATGCTGCTAGGAAAACGACGCATCTCTAGAAAACATAGGCAGGGGGCGCTGTAGGCGTTACATCAATTTACTTAGTATTACTACAGCAGTTTGTTTAGTAAACCTACTATAAGATATTGGTTACAGGTGATTTTCTAGTAAATGGTGTAATACCTGTAAAGATACTTAGTAATTGCAAGTAAAATCAGGCCAAATTTTTTACAGTGCGCGAGATTTTGTCCATGCGAGATTCTGTCCTGCGAGCTTATGGGATGCGAGCTTATGGGATGTGAGATTTCGGCCGCGGGATTCTGTCCCAATACCTTCGCTAGCACACGTTATGCTTCTCATGTTTTAAAAGGGATTCTTTATGCATAATGCTTGCCGCCTGTACTGCTGTGGGCGGGTAAACTGCAGTTACCAAAACAATGACTTTGGCCATTTTTGCTCTGGAAAAAAAAACCTGTAAGTATGCTAGTATTGTTTTTATAGGTTATAGCTGTTGAGTCCTTGCTGCAATGCTCTAAGTCAACTGGCAAGAAACTGCAGTTTACCTGCCCAACACCGGCAGTCTCCGTCAACCCCGCACCAGCTTTATGTTCTGTATTCGCATTTCATCGTTTTGTAAATAATTGTTTAAGATACGTACCACTATTTTTGTTTTGTCCATATAATAAAATATTTAATTTTTCTTTAATCATTTGCTTTTACGGACATATTTTATTGATTGATCAAGCTGCGTGCGTACGAGTATGCAGTTAGGTGTAATATAATCTAAGTTGCTGGGATTCCGTTTAATTGACCTAGTATAAAAGTGAGGAGCGGCGATGGGGTTATTTCACGTCGTGGATGGCGACAGCTATTCCGATTTGTTTCATGGAATTGCTTATGTTTTCATATTCAAACAAGTTGGTTTGTTAAAGAATCTGTCACTTACACCGCTTCCTCACAACATTTTACGCTCATCAGGAAACACACTAACACCTCAAAAAGAAATTCGCCAAACAGGGCTTTGGCTAGTTATAATTCAAACTTTTATAAGCAAAAACTAATAATTTTATTTAATCTTCTTTTGCAGATTTGATAATTAATCTTTATCGTTTGCTAATTTTTTTGAACTTCGAAGAATAGTGATGAATTTTTTATTAAATATCTTTTTGCAGTCACAAGTTTACATTTCGAAAAATAAATTAGTAAAATTGTTGCTTTAAAAATAAAAGCGAAAATTTGCATATTTTTTATGCAAATTTCGAATTTTTTATGCATCTTTCTTCCCAAAAATATAACGAACCATCAAAATAACTTTATTGTGCTATTACAACAATCCAAATTGAAGAATTACACAAAATAAAAATATTTTTCAAGAATTTTATTTTTATTTTAAATAAAGTTTCTCGTACGTTTGATGTCATGGCAACAGTAAAAATATTGAATAACATGGAATTCTCATGTTATTTCAATGTAGATTAATTTTTTAGTTACTTAAATTAAAAATAAACTTCGAATTTAAATTGTTTAATGAAATTCGGAATGTAGCCTAAACTGATTTTTTGCTTCAAAATGACGTATCCCACTTGTTTGTGAGATTTGCGGTTCGCTCTGTGAAAGTGGGTGACGGACAGACGAACAGAACGATTATAAAACCTTCCACTTCTTAGCAAACACTACGTTTATAACTTAAAAAGTGGAAGGTTTTTTACGTTATAAACGTAGTGTGGAAGCTAAAATGAGTTTTCTAAGAATATTTAACTTATTAAATTTTTTTTAAATGCCAACTTCTGGCACTGCAGTTGATTGTTCAATTCCCATTAAGAGAAATGTCTAATCCAATTACAGATTCTACATTGCTTTACTTTGTTATACAAGTATATATTCCCTAGGGAATGAAAATCTTAACAAACGCGAACTAAACAAACTATCTCTACTATCTCGAACAGGCGAACTAAGAAATAACAGAAGTGCGAAACACTGCACTAAATAAATTTTTGTTTCTGTGAAAATCATGCGTTTAACTGTTAGAAAACTATGCAAAACCTATTGTTTTTCTGATGAGCATTTTTAGTGTCTCACCATGCAAGGTTCCACACCGACCTGCATGTCTTCGCTATTACCCTTTCCTCTTATTGATAACAAAAAAATTCATTATGTTTGTCACCAGTAAAGCCTGGATCTCCTAAGGATCGTAATCTTAGCGTCCATCACGATAGACGCGCCTCTTTGGAAAAATTGCTATAAATACGCTACAGCAATGCGTTTATATTTTCTGACATAATGCGAGTGTGGCAGTTGTTAATAGGAATCCAAATCTTTACACCTGCAGTCTCTGCGATCTTTGCTATTTTTTTCATGTTCCTGTTATTCAATTTCATTTTGCTTTTCGCAGCCATTCATTTTCCTCATTTATATCAAATTCCCTGTTAAACTGGATATGAAGGTAGCTCCACCACAGTCAACTCCCAAAATATAAAAAGTTCGTCGTATAGGCTACATAAAATAACAAATAAATACCTTAAACATGTTTATGTTTTAAGTATTATTTGGCACGATAGAGTAAATGCATCTACTCGAACTTAATTCTACCGAACAGCAAAAGCGAAATAACTAAATGCCAAAGCCAAACCATTCACACACAATATTTATAAATATTATCATTCTTTTAATGGATTATTAAATTTAAATAAGCTTAATTTCTTGAAACTGTGTCGTCAGTACGGAAGAGGAAAATGTATGAGAGGTTTATGTATTGTTAATTCATTGTTTTGTAAATATTTGTTTTAATGAGCACCACTATTTTTGTTCTGCTTTTATATATTTATATTTATTAGGATTTACGTCAAGTCCGAATCAGCAGAGAAGAATATTGTTATTTTAGCAGTGTGTGTATACCATGATCATGCTGCAAGTAATTGAAGCAAAAATAAAAGCGAAATTGAATTATCTATATCTTCTCAAATATATATATTTAAATGAAGACCTTTGTCCTGAACTATGTTTTTTGGGAAAAAAATTCGTACGAAAAATAATTTTTAAAACTTAAAATTGAAGTTTTTATGCGGAACTGAAGATGCTGGTATTTACGAAGTCGTCGATGTGAGAATTGGCGCGCTGGACAGCGGGTCTTCAAAGCAAAGTGTATCAGTGTAAATCCCAAACAGACATTTTTTTTTCTGTTACATTTCTGCGGCTGAATTGAATATTTTTATAAGCTAATTTTTTAATGATAAAATGTAGCTGACTTGCACGTCCCGACCATCCCACTTTTTGAAATTGGCTTGAATATATGAATATATTTCATTCTTCAACAAATAATTGTACAAAAATTATTAGAAGCAATTTTATAAAGCGGGAATCTGAACACCTGTAAGTTATCTACATTTATTACGGACACAGTTTTGAAAAATTCGGAGCAATTTTTGCTCAGTATTGCTTTAATGTAGCACAAGATACTATAGTTAAGGTTAAAAAATGTTACAATTTGCTTTTTTCTTCAGAAAAAGACCCGATATTGTTAGTTTTTTTGCGAATCCAACAAACAAATGGAATCCAACGACACATGGAAATGAATTCAAAATGGTATTTGAGCCATTAAAACTTTGAAAATTATAATTTATTTTAAAACAAAATAATTATTGCTTAAAGAACAATTATTCATTCTGCCGTATTTTTTTAAAAGAAAACAATTATGTTTTTGTATCGTTAACTTTTACTTAGAACCAGTTCCATGCACAGCATTTATACATTTAGATATGAAATCGCCAACCTGGAAATTAATTATATCTTTGCACTAATGTGTTCATTGCATCCCGTCTTCTGTGTACAATTTTACTGTATTATTGTTGAATATATAATACTGTTGCTCTAATATTAGTAGTTCCTGTCCAATTGCCTAGCCGACTGCTTCTTTCCGTTCAGACGGTACAAACATGGAACGTGAAAGAAGTTGTACATTACCCATTAAAAAAGCTACATCGATTCCACTAAATTATAACCTCTCAAGACTATGTCTCCAAAAGAGGACGCCAGGTCGCTAGAAGATTTTGAAATAGATAGGATGAGAACACGAATATGCAGTCCCGTCTGCAACCTGCAACTACTAGTTAAAAGTCAAAAACTTTGTTACCACTTTTTTGTTTTCAAAAATGAAAATATAAAATTTCATTTTATATTATATTTACTAAGGAGCACTTCTGTTGTAATAGTTAAAAAGGCATTTCCATCTAGATTAAAGAAATGCATGATGTGAAAGTACAGAATATTATGTAGTCCTCTATGATGAAAGAAAATTTACCTATTAAATAAATCATTGAAATTTTTGTAATTTTGTGGGGATTGCACGGATGTACCCGCAAAAGCTCCACATTTGTCCACCAATATTTCTTTCTAATTCAATAATTTATTTCTAATGGAAAACAACGATCTATAAAACTAAATCAAATACTTGACGTTATTAGAATGAACGGAAATTGTCGAGAATTCGTATAAATTAAGAGATAACTTAAGAGGAAAATTTACTACTATCTCAAATCATTTTTCTCGAATCCATAAAGAAGAAGATATTGTTAATGAGAATAAGTTTCAAAACCTTATACGAGCACTATTGCAGGCACAAGGGCCAGAAAATCGGAGCTATCAAATAATTATTTCATTTAATTAGGTAAGTAATATAAAATATAAGTTAATGGAAGTACTTTGTAAAAGTTATATAGATATTTACCAATTTTTTGTGCTTAAATATAATTATGTAAAAATTTAATTTGCACTGTTTTATGTCCGATCTGGAAATTCAGGTTAGTTTCTTATTAAGAGCATTTCTATATGCTTAGCTTTAAAATGTAGACTGATCCACAATGCTCCCATAACATCTGTCCTTCTACATAAGACAATGAATTATTAGTTACTTGGATGCACCCTTCATAACGGTGACTTTATAAACTTTCTTAATGCTCTTACTGGTCAGTACAACATCAGAGTATTAAAGCACCCATCCCCCTCCCCACTTGCTGAATCTGCATTTGAACATTAGTATTCCCCTCAATCTTTTAACAAAAATAAATTTCATCAATGTCTCAACATTAAAAATTAACAGGGATCTATAAATTAAATTTCAATAGGGTAATATTAGCATTACAATCTAGTAAATTTATTAAAGAAACTGGAGGTGAGTAACACTGCACGTCTTTCCCATAATTATCACTTACTAAGTAAAAAACTCGATGTGCGACAATTCACTTTTAAATTAGTGGTAATTACAATATGACGGAAATGATTTGGCAACTTTTTTCTGGAATCCGTTTATTTTTCAAAACAGGGACAGGAAGGTTTTTAAAAATTATTTGAGTCGGGAAATCCTGTTAGCGTTTTAGTGTTACCTCACATTTGTGGTGCCGTGATAAGACGGTAGTCAAATAATAAAAAAAATTAAAGAATCATATCTTTAGAAATAGGTTTGCACTGCCTTGTAACGATTAGTCGCTATTGGTTTTCCAGAAATCCAAAATGGACTTGGAAAGTGCAAAAAGTGATACTTGACCAACTAAAAATGCGGCAAAATGCAGACATCATTTTATGCAGTGCACAATTATTTATTTATCCCATGTCATCCTGTAGATTACCACAACATTGGTTTCTAGCCCTCTCAATCCTAAGAAATAATTACAGTGTCCCTGTTCCAATACAAAGCAACATATCTTGTCCAATTAACCTCAAAGCACATATACAGTGTTAGCAAGAAATAAGTTGCCCACTTCAGAGGGCTGCATAATACGTTCTATTTGTCCAAATGAGATAAAATTTGAACTACAGATAATTCAAATGATGCGCTTCACATTTCTTTAAAAAAATAGTGCAAAATTTTGCTGTTAGATAGCGCTGTAATACAAATGGTACTTATTTGCATATACTGAAAATGCGAAAGAGCAGATTGTTGAAAATGAAGTTTGGCATATTGAACAGTTGTAATGCTACTATTTTTTTATTATTATTAAACATTTATAAAGCATATCAAATGTTAATGTGTATTACAGCGCCACCTATCGGCCAATTTTTATACTATTTTTTTAAATAAATGAGAAGCGCATCATTTGAAATATCTGTGGTTAAGATTTTATCTCATTTGGACAAATAGAACGTATTCTACAGCCCTCTGAAGTGTGCAACTTATTTCTTGCTAACCCTAGAAGAAGAAACGATGTTCAACCCAAAAGTCAGAAGGCATGAAAATTTACAATGGGAAAAGCGGTTTAAGTTTATTGAACTAATAACTAATTGAATAAAGCAATTGACAAATAATGCCCAGCCCATAGTCCCGAATAATTTTTTGTAGGACAAAATAAGTTACAAGAAAAGCAAATTTAAAAACGTGAAGAAAAAAATTATTTAAAAGGAAGGTGTCAACGGCTCTTACAAAGTTTTCATTAATGGTTTAATGTTTAAAGGAAAATCGTCTACTGGCTGCATAAAGAGTGCCACAGTTACAATGATAGTTCATTGAAATAAGAAATCCATAGGATTTTTTATGATAATGTTCATAGCCGCTGTAAGAGGATAAGGATTAAAATCCCTATCAATATTTATCAAAAATAAATAATATATATAATATATAATGAAAATTAGAACTAATCCTTCGGAAAAAATTTTAGCAACTGCTACCACTTTTTTGTTTCAAAAGAAGTAAATGAACTCGGATTTTAATCGATTTGTGCATTGCCCTAAACATGAAATAAAATAAAAGTTGTAGAAGAAGCATTACTCTAAGAATTAGAGGAATGCTTGGTTTCGAATTTGAAGATATAATCCTCTGTGCCATGAATCTTCATATTCTACATTGCAAACAGTGCGCTACCGGATTTAGCATGTATTTCTTACCAACATGCCCAATAGGTACAAATTTTAAGTCGATTTTTTTTAACTTCAAGAGAACTGATAATTTACCATCAGAATGCTTATAAGACTATAATGTATGAATAGAACCTTAGGAATGTGCTTAGTTTTAATGTGATAATACGCCTACGGTTCTCTTATGGAAATGCACCATACGCATATGGCCAACTTATGAGTAAGCACAATATATTTATTACATGGTTTGAGATATGGCGAACTTATGCTAAAGTTCCATATACACATATAAAGAGCACAGGGGATGAACGCCTTGATGGACTAGGAATCTTCCAGTATCCGGGTCTACAATCTTAAAACAAAAGTGTGAAATCCACTCCAGTTGGAGAAGTGCATTTTCGACACTGGAAAGAAGTGAATATTAACTCAGACTGAGTTAAAATCACTCGTTTGGAGTGATCCTGTCGGATGTTTAACAAACAAAGGATCCACTCCTTTCGGGGAAGTGCATTTTCAAGACTGGAGGAGTGTTAATTAACTCAGACTGAGTTAAAATCGCTCGTTCGTTTTAAGAGTGTATTTGGCGGCAGGAAAACGGTTTCGCTATCAGTTCTTCTCTCGATTCAAGAATTCCAGAGTTGAGAAGTGGGAAACGGGTTTCCCTTCACCCAGTTTAAGCGATTATTGTCTTTGTCGCCAAAAAGGCGTGACACGGATAAATATCCAGTCAATAAGAAGGTTTTTCCATACACTCTTAAAACAAAAGAGTAAAATCCACTCCTGTAGGAGAAGTGCATTTTCGACACTGGAAAGGAGTTAATATTAATAAAATCACTCGTTTGGAGTGATCTTGTCGCAGATGCAACATACAAAGGATTCAGTCCTGTAGGATAAGTGCATTTTTGGCACTGGAAAAGTGAAAACTAACTCAGACTGAGTTAGAATCGCTCGTTTGTTTTAAGAGTGTAGACTCGATATTTGATTGGTCTCTGGAAACACATCATAAGCTCATGGCAATTCATTATAAATCTGTGGCAAGGTTATGGATTAGCATATTAAAGTGTTCAAAATGGTATTGTGCCATTATATCTATGGTAAAGGTACTGTAATGTACCATATTCTTCCCCTTATTGCACTTTACTTGTCCAAATACAAAGCATGCTATGTTTTTTTTTAATTTAATTTTTTTTTTATTCTACAGCACAGAGTGGTGGTAAAAGCGCAACCAGAACCTTGCGATGTGATTTTTCATGTGGTGTAAAATTCATTATGCCGCACATTTTACAAAAAACTATTGAAAATTTTCTTATAATTTATGCTTACGCTATCGAGGCTTAGGATTCCACAGCTTTTACGAGCACGTCTGTCCCTACTCCGGCACCTAGGTACACTATTGCAGGCACAATGGCCAAATAATCGGAGCTATCACATCATTATTACTTTCAATTAGGTAAGTAATATAAAATGTAAGTTAATGGAAGCATTTTGTAAAATGTATATAGTTAACTACCAATTTTTTATGTTAAAAAAAATAATTATATAAAAACTTAATTTACTCCTCATGGCCCATGTCCTTCTACATAAGACTAATAATGACTCGGACGCACTCTTAATGACAGTTGTCTTTATAAATTTTCTTTATACCCTATTACTGGTCAGTACAACAGCAGAGTATTACCAGCACCATCCCACCTGCTGAATCTACCTACCATCCGTATTCCTCAATCTTTCAACCTTAATAAATTTCATCAATTTATCAACGTTAATAATGAACAGGGATCTATAAATTAAATTGTAATTCAGAATTATTAGCATTGAAATCTAGTAAATATGTTACAGAAACCAGAGGTGAGTAGCACTACACGTCTTTTCCATAATTAATTATCACTTAATAATTCAAAAAAGCTCGATGTTTGACAATTCAGTTCTGAATTAGCAGCAATAACAAAATGACGGAAATGATTTTAAAACTTTTTTTTCTGGCATCAGTTTATTTTTCGAAATATGGGACATGAAGGTTATTAAAGTTTTTTTGGTCGGGAATTCTGTTTGCGTTTTAGAAGTACTTCAAATTTGTGGCGCCGTGATAAGACGGTAGTCGTATAATAATAAAGAAATTGAGAAAATAATTCGATCAAAAGAAATAGGTTTGCACAGCCTTATGACGATCAGTCGCTATTAATTTTCCACAAATTCAAAATGGACATGAAAAGTGAAAAAGTATTATTAGACCCACTAAAGAATGCGGTAAAATGCAGACATAATTTTATGCATTGCACATTGATTAATCAAGCCCATGTCATCCTGTAGATTACCACATCTTCATTGGCTTCTAGCCCTTTAAATCGTAAGAAATAATTGCTGTGTCCCTGCACAAATACAAAGCAACATATGATGTCCAATTAACCTCAAAACTTTTTCGAAGAAGAAACGATGTTCAACCCCAAAACAGCAGAAGGAACGAAAACTCATCATGCGTAAAGCTGTTTAAGTTCATCTAACTAATAAGCAAATGAACGAAATATAAGACACATAATGCCCATTTTTCTAAATAATTTTTGAATAACAAAATATGTTACAAGAAAAGCAAAGAAAAAAAAACCTGAAAAAATTAGTTATTCTTCTGAAATGAATGTGTTAATGGTGTTAACAAAGTTGTCATTAATGGGTTAATGTTTAATTGAAAATCTGTGCACTGGGACAGTCGTACATGACGAAAAGTCTACTGGCTGCATACAGAGTATAAGTGTTACAATGATAGTTCTTTGAAATAAATATTCTATAGGATTTTTTTATGATGATGGGCATAGGCGCTGTAAGAGGATAAAGATTAAAATAACTATCAATATCGATAATAAATAAATAATATATAATAAAAGTTAAAAAAAAAACCTTCGGTAAATGTTTAAGCAACTGCTACCACTCTTTTGTTTAAAAAAATAGTAAATAAAGTTAGATTTTTATCAAAATGAGTAAAGATGTTCGTTCGAGCTTCGTTTCTCATTAAAAGAAGCATTACTCTAAGAATTAGAGAATTGCCCTGTACTATGAATCAGCATACTCTACGTTGTAAACAGTGTGCTGTCGGATGCGGCATGTATTTTCTTACCAACATGTCCGACATGTGCCAACTTTTGTCATTTTTTAATTTAAGACAATTTGTAAATTTGCCATAGAAAGAATTATAGTAATATATTGTAATCTATGGAAACCACAGGAAGTGCAGAGTACTAATATGGTAATTCACCTATGGTTGGTTCTCTTATGGAAATGCACCATACACATATGACAAACTTATGAGAACGCACCGTATATTTATTATATGGTTTGGGGGATGTTCCATCGACTTATGGTGAGCTTATGCAAAAGTTCCATACATATATGTAAAGTACAGGGGATGGACGCCATGATTGAAAAGGAATCTTCCCGTATCCAGGTCCGTTTGGGACAGGAACCGGTTTGTCTCTTGGTTCTTATCTTGATATACAAGCGTTTCAGGGTCGCCGAGGGAGAATAATCAAGTGAGAAACCGTTTTCCTTTCACCCAGCTTAAGTTATAATTCTTCCTTTCGCCAAATAGGCGTGATACGGAGGGATATCCAGTCGATGAAGGAGATTTTCCCCCTATGCTCTTCGTATGACAAGTCTCTTGAAGCACTGCTTACGCTTATGATAACTTAATAACATCTATGGCAGCGTTATGGATCAGCATACTGAAATGTTAAAAATGGTAATGTGCCATTAGGCGTATAGTAAAAGTACTGTATTATATTATATCTTCCTCCATTTTACCAGTTTTTATTGCAGTACTCTTATCCAAATGCAAAGCACGCTGCTTTTTTTTTGTCGTAATTTTAAAGTACAGGGTGATGGTGAAAAGGGCTGCCACCACCCTGTGATGTGAATTTTCCAATGATAAAAAATCCATCATCCCGTAAATTTAACAGAAAACTAATGACAAGTTTCATATAAGGTACGCCATTGTTACTTAGGCTCCACAGATTTAACGAGCACGTGTGTCTCAGTGTACTCGGTGATGATTAAATGAATTTATTTTCCCAGCACAAATCTGATTTATAGGGGGACTGGTAGCTTCTGGATTTAAAAAATGGTTCTTTCCTGTGTCACTATTTTTGCTAAGAAATGAATTTTAAGTTTTTGATATTATCTAGCACGTGCTTTCTCACCAAGATGACAGATAGGGTCAAAATTATTCATGTTTTTTTGTCCATCCGGACTGTATATCTGTACGTGGTCTATCGCCGACTTTCCCTCTGAAATTTAATTTTTAGTCATTAAAATTGCTATTGCCACATCAGCATGAGAAACTTTATTGAAAATTAATATTTTAAGCACATTTTTTTTTCATTTAAAAAGTTTGGATAAAAACAATCAAAGCTAAATCCCATTTCAGAATGTTACAATTATTAAAGGACATGGCAAACATTCAAGATTTTTTTTTAATATCCATCATCCTCATCAGACTCTTACTTTTATTATTATAGATAAAAGATTGAAAGCCAAAACCAATAATTTTCCTCAACATAATTAAAGTTTTCGTTTGATTTTTTAACATGTTTTTCTCATATTTCAAATTACATTTTTTATCCACCTCATTTACTTTAAATTTACATCTGAAAATTAGTTTTCAGTTTATACCCGCAGAATATTAAAAAGCAAATATACATAAAAGTAAAAGAAAGCTTTTACTTTTCAACCCTAGTCTTTTTTAAATTCACTCTCCTCACTGAGACTTGTTTATGCTATAAATTACCTTCCCCAAACACTAATCCAATAGCCAATACACAATCTTATTATGGAAATTGATTTTATTTGCTAAACAATTTCCAAGCCTACTTTATAATGTGTTGAAAGAAATTCTTATTTTAGTCACTATACCCATAGATTAAATCCAGATAGGTTAGTATAATGTGGTAATGCTTGGCGATAAATAAAGTGAAATCTTTCGAATGTCGCCAAATTAATGTGATAAGTTAAAAGGTATGCATTACAGAATACAGCCGCGTATGAAATACAAAAGAATTCTTTTTTGTACTTGATGAGTACAATTTATAATTTTTACCCAAAAGCAGCTTTTAACAAATTAATTTGGTGGCTCAATGGCTGAGAGCTATTACGTGCCCACCTAATAATCCCAAGTTTGAGATCCGGCTGAGTCGTCAAATTTTCCGAAAATGAAAATCGTAGCCACGCAAGTCATACGATTATGTGGCATGTAAAAGATCCCTTGAGTACCCATTTGGCTTTTTGGAGCTACCCACTCGGCAAAATTTAGGATCTGAATGCTTTATCATCTACAGAGACTTCAGATTCATTGTAACCTGAGTGTCAAAATTGGTAGCGAGATTCGCCTAGTTGGTGCCACAAAAATAAGTTCTTAGTTGTTAAGAGTATGACGAGTCTGCAAAGGCGTAAGCGCCAATAAAAATACAGCCAAGTTCGAAAAAATATGCATTATTGAAAAAGAATTCTTGATACTTATGATAAAATTATAAGTTAATTATAGTGAAACCAATATAAGTTAAAATTATGAAACACATTTCCTACCTTACAAAACATCAGTGCATTTTAACGATAGGATCGTTTACACTATTTGAAATAATCTAAATACGTGTTGTGTTGCTATTTCTAATGCCACTGTTTAACCGGGCCCGGAGTAGAGAACTACCCGATTTTAAGGGTAAGTGGTGCGATTTCCGTTTTTTTAATTGAGCGCCACAAGGGAAGAAGTCCGACTTTTGCTCCTCAGCATGACACTTCTTTTTACAGGAAGGTCCCTTTCACACATACACTCTTAAAACAAACGAGCGGATTTAACTCAGCCTGATTTAATTTTCAATCCTTTGCATTGCCGAAAATGCACTTACCCGTGAGGAGTGAATTTCACTCTGCTAGCGGAGTCGTTTTTTCCACTCCTTTCGGATAAGCCACTTTTACTCCTTCCTGAGTGGCCATTTTCGCTCCTTTCTAATCTAATTTCATATGCCAGAGTGTTTTTCACTCCTTTTTAATAGCTTTTTTTCCACTCGTTTTTTAGACTAGAACTACTATAAGTCGATTTCCTACTTATTTTTTAATTACTTTTAATGCTTTTTTGGCATATTTATTCATATTATATTAGCAATAATGAGTAATTTTCTTTTTTACTTAGATAATTTTTATTTTTACTTTTTAATCATATTTAAATAGATAATTTAATAAAATATTTTTTAAAAAATTGCATATTTTCCCCAGTTTTTCAAATTCATTTTAATATATTTTCCAGTTTCATGGCTTTTTTTACGTTACCTTAGAATTATACTTAATAAACATTGTAATTGTCATAGTTCACATAAACATAGGTAAACATAGAATTACTTGATAGAAAAATATTATAAAATTTAATTTTTTTAGATTATTTTTCTAAAGCCATTTCCTTAGAAAAGACAGTTGTGTGTTACTTTTCTTAAGTCAGAACAAGGGTTAAAGATTCAAGTTGATTAGATGTTCTTATAATTCTAAGAACATATATTTTGAAAACTGCAAAGTAAAATAAAGGTGGCAATAAAATTGCTTTTTTTTAGTCTGTTAGACTTACTTGTTTTACAATATCGATTAAATATACACATAGTTTAAAAACAGATTTTTATTTACAACAAGCGCAATATTTATAACAACAAATGGAAGAAAAGCTAGCAGTTCTATATTACTATAATCAGAGGAGAATGTTTATTTTAACCAAAAAAACATAAAATGTTTATTTCGGGGTTAAAGCTAAAAAAAATTATAGTTTAAGAAATTCTTTTCAAACAAAAAGTCAATAGGCGTTATAAAAATATAGGCAATCCTTCGATGAAGTTCACTCATCCAAGTGCGATGAGGGTATACACTCAGAAAAAACACTTATGTAACACATCAGATGGACAGAACCACACGGTGGGAAGGAGGACATATTGAGTCAAGCGATAGCCGACACAACAAATCCAAGGGACGACTAGCCAAATCTCCCAGGCAGGACCTCCAGCAGCACTTCAGAAGATGAGAAGAGATTCAGAAGTTCACCTAGGACAGGGACCATCGAGGACCACTGGTAACTCCAGGGGCGGGGCACAGGCAGGCAATGATTCGCCTTGGGCAATCCGGACAGGCAGCTCGCAAACCTAGAAATGAATTACAAAAACAAATCTTGGAGTATTCTGAATAAATGTCACTATTGCAGGTGATTTAGTTTTACAATAACTTTAAAAAACGGTTAGGTTTTCTATTAAAATTTTTAATAGAACTAAACTCCTCGATGCAACAGCACATTAGTGGGATAAGGCCTGCTGTGCCCATTTCAGCTTATGTGACCAAGGGCTCAGGGGTGCAAGATATATATTTGCCCCTCATTAGGTGGTCCATCTCACACAGAACCTCCAGTGTTTAGTTCCCAAGCATGTTTGGTCCTCATTTTATCAAACCACTTTAAGGACGAGTCAACCTCGCCCAATCCGGGACTCGATCTCCAGACCTGGGGAGCGGGAATGCGAACAACTACCACTAAAACTTTAATAATCTGAAGGTAGCAAAAGATTAGTGAATTTTATCACTGTGCTTTTGATATTCATTTATATTTAAATCAACACGTATTATTACTAAGCAATTTTTTTTTATGTAATTGATGGTAAATGCAATTTTTATTATTAGTTCATTGTGGAAATATGTAACAGACAACTAAAGCTTAGTTGAGCTGATAATGTTTTAAAAATAGATTACCTGGTTTTTATTAATATTTTTTATTTCACAGATTAAGCAGGTATATAATTTAAAGAATAGATATTTGTTTAAAAAAAAGCATAATTGAAACCTTTGTTTATTAATGGCAATTGAATAAATGTGCAATATAGAGGTATTTATACAAGATCACCAATTATGTTTAACAATGCAGAAATTAAACATCAAGCTGAGTTTAATAATATGATAAATAAAAATGCCCTCCAAGAATCAATTGTTATGAGTTCAGTGGACAAAAAGGTACAAGTTTTAATATATTTTAATGAAGATTTAAATTAAACATAAGTTTCTGATAGTTTAGAAGGTTTTTAGGCTTTATAAATTAAAAAATATTTATTTAATATAGAAAAATCTCCTCAAATAATATGGGTTTTAATTTTAAGTAAAATATTCCTAAATAAATTACATTACATTTTGAAAGATCTTGTCCTAATTTAGTGGCTCTTAAAATTTACATTTCAGTTTGCTTTTTTTTTTAAAAAATATTTTTATAGATTTAAGGGAAACTAATATTTACATTGCGGCAATTTTAGGATTCCTGTAGCCATCAGAATGTTGAGCTTTGTATTCTGCATGGTGACTTATATTTTCATGTCGGGCCTCTGTAAAAGAATTTCATATTTAGATAAATACGGAAAAAAGTTTATTTTCGAACACACGTCGTATCCTACGAATAAAGAAAATACAATAATTGAGAAATTAAATATATTGAAATCAAACGACTTTAGTGCTCCTAATTAGAATAAAAAAATAAACTGCAAAAGATATTTTTATAATTAACTTAGAATTTAAAGAAATAAAGTTTTGGTGTGCGAAGACCGATTAGCAAATTCTGTGACACTTTTCAATTTATTTTTCCGAAAAATGCTACGCGATTTAAAAAAAAACACACATTACCCACTTTTATTAAAAACTAAAGATACTATTAAAAAAAATTCAAGTGATATAATTGTTTATTGCGAATTATATAACACAGTTTCTGCCAAATTGTTTTGGTGTACGAACACTTTTTGGAGACATGTATACAAACAGAAACAAAATAGAATACAAACTATTTATCGTTTAAACGTTTTAATGATGATGTTTTTAAATGAACCTACTGCATAATATTTTTTTTAAAAAAGCCTAAGGGGATACAAAAAAGCTTATTATGAGATTAGAAAAATATAACTTACCAATACGCAACATAAGACGATACGACCACTCTAAACAAAATGGCGGATGTTTTCTTTTAACAATTTCGGCGTCTCGCATCACGTGATCAAATTGGACCAATGGCAACGTTTTAAAATTGATCGTTCAAAAGGCGAATTAAAATTCGCTACGAAAATGAGTTATTTGTATTTCAGTCGGTTGAAAGTGATTCTAAAATCCCTCTTTTTCCACAAAGTAGTTTTTATTGATCGAAAACACGCTCAAGAGGATTGATTGTTGGTGAAAAACATTACGTCCTCTTTTTGAGTGGAAAATCCGCTCCTTTGTTTTAAGAGTGTACATTCTCAATCACATCTCGGAATTTCTATCCAGATCAAAGGCCGATAGCCTACTAATCTAGGTATTAATTTTGTATGGAAACTTTGTGAAAGCCACCATTAGCAGCACGACGGTATTTAGTCGAATACAAGCGCCGACCAACCAACATTCGAATTGGGAACTCCTCCGAACACAAGAACCCACAACCCTTCCGATGCGAGCACGACGTTTCACACGACTGATCTACAGCTACTCTGTCTGTGTGTGTGGACGTATTATTTCACTAAAAACTGTTTTACCGGAAGTTGTGTTGAATAGATCACAGTGATCATTGACTTATAAAACATTTGCATGTGCTGACTTGAGTTATCCTTGCTAATATACTTCATACAAATTTTAATTATCAATTTAACCAACACCAGTTTTTAAACTTCAAAAACTGTAATATAATTCTTTTTTAGAGACCGTGATCTTTTTTCCGAAAATGTAAATTATGGTATAATAAATATAAATAACTAAATGATATTCGCGAATAATATTAACCCCTTCGCTCCCAATAAAATTCCACTTGGATTCATCAGTTGGGGACTTTTTTTTCCTCTCTAAGTAAAACTCACTCCTATTTCAAATACATTATCTTAAATTTTTTTATAAAGTTATTTTTTTTGGGTATGATTTGATAGAAGAATTAGATTTAAACAATGTTTGTAATAGATAAATGGTAAATTAAAATTTATTTTGAAAAAAAATTGTATCTAATAAATTGTTTTCAAATTCTTCATGTTTGTATTTTTAAGTGTTTAAATGAGTTATTTTAACTATTTTTAACAAATAAGGATTCGAAATATTATTGCTTATAATATCTTCAAAATTTTGTTTTTTCAAAATTTTTGTCATAAATTTTAGATAAAAATTCATTATTTTTCCCCCTTGCTACTCACCATTTCATTCTGGATGAATAATGAATCTATCTGACAAATTTTATATTTCTAGAAAAAAATTGGGGCTGTGAGTGCTAATGGAACTATTGCATGCAAAAATTTTACTCCAACCCTCAAGATTAAACAAAATGTACGAGAAACTCCTCAAAACTCTTGGCGACTAATTCGAGGGTATTCGAGCCGCAAATAGAAAAGATGATAAAAACTTATTTAAGTTTTTAAAAAACTGAGTCCCAGAATTGCCCTTATTTCGGGTAATTACAATCCAAACAAATCCATGAAAACACTGCTCAACATACTCTACGCTTCAAAAAGTGCTCTGTCGGATAATTCAATTTTTTATTATTATTTTTTTAATGTACTCTCCGTCTGAAATCAGTTGTATCCGTCGGATCTTTAAAATTCATTTTTGTTAGAAAGTTATGACCTCAGAGAAATATTATTCATGCTTTTTGTCCTTCCGGATTTATATCCGAACTTAGTCCGACTTTCCACTGAAATTTAGCTTTTAGTCATTAAAATTGCTGTTGCCACTTCACCTTTAGCATGAGAAACTTTATAGAAAATTAATATATCAAGCACAATTTATTTTTGGCATTTGAAAAGTTTGGAAAAAACCTCAAAACTGAATACCATTTCAGAATGTCACAATTTATTAAAGGAAATTAAAAACATTAAAGATTTTTTGATTTTAAACCTTTTGGCACCGGCGTACCACTAGACTTTTTTTAGAAATTTTGGTGTACAACAAGTCCTAAATAGTTTAATAAATGTATAATATCTACTCTTCAAAAAGTGTTCAAAGGTTTTTTGAATTAAACTCCTGTAAAAACTTCATATTTATTGGTTATATATTTATTTATAACATGCTTATTAAGAAGGATAAATAAAACAATTAAAATTTTATTAATTAACAATTTTATTTTTCATCAATGCTTCTTTTTTATCAATGGTTCTAACACATACAAATAAAAAAAATGGCACAAATTTAGCAAAAAATTAATCATCGTACAAAATATACTTTTTTAGTCTTTAGTGTAAAACTTAAGTAAGAGTTCAGAAAATCTACTCTTACACATTAAACTCGTAACAAATAGCAGAGCTTGCCGGAATGTCAAAGGGTACTAGTTTTTTTTATATATGAACCAGAAGTTAAAGATTTTTCCGTTAAACAATGTTAAAGTTTAAAATAATGAGTAATATGTCTTCTTGATCACTGATCATGTGTATAACAGAAGCTATTAATAGCATCAAGTTGCTCAAATCACTCACGCGTACCACCGGCTGGGAACCCCTGGTCTAGATGGAGCCACAAAAAATAAGTTCTTAGTTGTGAAGAGTATGACGAGTCTGCAAAGACCTAAGCGCCAATAACAATACGGCTAAGTTCGAAAAAGTATGCATTAGGGGAGAGTGTTGTACCTTGGGACAATTTTTACATTTTAATTTTTTTCTTCGACAATTATTGTCAAAATAAAAATTTCAAAGCAGCATTTCAACACACCAATATATTCCCCTATAATATATTTTTTTGAATTCTGGCAGCTTGAAATTAAAAAATTGCCACTCATTTAAAATAGAGAGGATAAACTGTCCCAAGGTACAACTTGATGTTGTACCTTGGGACATGCTTTATAATTCAGTCAATAGTCATACACTTGAACTAATTTGTGTCAGGAAACTAACTTTATTTCAAAATACATCAGAAAATGTGCTCTTTAGAGCATTTCATCACACGGAAGGAAAAATATTTATCAGGTGTTGCCAGAATTATATTTTCAAACTTCAATCATTATAAAATATATCCAAAACAAAGCTGAGTTGTATTTTACATGTTTTGTGGAATTGCTCTTAAAATAAATAATAAAGATATTTTTATTTATCCAAATTATTAAGAATTTAATCGAATTATTAATACTGACCCAAGGTACAACACACTACATGGTTTAAATAAAAGCAAGACAGAGTGGCCTATCCAAATGCATTATCATTATTTTCTCATAACCAAAATATTTTAAAATCTTCTCTTTTATGAAGAAAATAAAATGCAGTTGACTTTTTGTAAGAGTACTAAGGTAAAAAATTATATTAGAATGAGAAAAATATTTACTTTGGGGAATTGAAATATTATTTTTTGTCACCATTTCATCAATTCAATAATGCTAGTGTTAAATTTTATTATGATGATGTCTGTTGGTTAAGGCTACTATTAGAAATAAACAATGTATGAATATTGCCAATAGATTCTTAGAAATTGTCAGTGTCCCAAGGTACAAGCGTCCCAAGGTACAACACTCTCCCCTATTGAAAAAAAAATATTGATACTTTTAATAAAATTATAAAATAATTATAGTTAAACTAACATAAATTAAAATTACATAAAAATTTCCTCCCTTACACAACATCAGTGCATTATATCGATCGTTTCGTTTACACTATTTTAAATAGGCCAAATAAGTGTTGTTGTTTCTAATGACAGTCGGTAGCCAAGCCCGGAGTAGAGAACTACCCGATTTTTAGGCGAAAATTTGGTATCCGTTTTTCTGTTGTGCGTCACAAGGGAGGAAGTCTGACTTTTGCACTTCACCATGAAATCCGTTTTACAGGAGGTTCCTTTTCACACAAACATTCTCACTAACATATCGGAATTTTGATCCCGATCAAAGGCCGATAACCCCCGGAGGTATTAATTTGGTATGGTAACATGGAGGTTTTGTAACCACGACATATTTAACGTTTCCCAGCCACCATTAGCAACACGGCGATCTTTAGACGAATACAATCGCCGACCCAGAAAACATCAGAATTTCCTTGCTAATATAATTCCTTCAAATTTTTTATCAATTTATGTAATACCAGTTTTTTTTAACTTCAAAAACTCTGATACAATTTTTTTTCAATGACTTCTGAATACATAGAAATGGTTTATAGCACTCAAGAAAAATTGTTTACATTTTTCTATAAATGT
>CM043112.1:34778155-34943865 GCA_023701765.1 Hylyphantes graminicola
AAAACTTCTTTTTTGTTAGAAAGCTATGACCTCAGAGACCCAACTTTCATACTTTTTGTCCGCCTGTCCGTACGTCCGGACAGTAAATATATACCAGACCAAATAAATAAAGCATAGGAAACATTTGAAAAAGTATAAATTTTAAGTTTTTTTTTCTCTCCTACCAACACATTAGAGTTTTCCAATTTCAAAGACCCATTGTTACTTTTAATGACTTTGGTATTTACAACATTCCTTCCAAGTGCGGCCTTTAACACATTGGACAAACAAAGAGAGCACTTAAAATCAGACACAAATAACACAAAATGGTATGTTTGAAAAACAGGTCGGTCAGAAATCTCCAGTCTCTACACATTGGGAACTAGGGAGTTTAATAACCTTTTAAATGTCTTCTCAATATAAATTTTAGTTATACGATCTATCATTGGGGATCTTAACTTTCACGAATCCTACGTTCTCAAAAACCACAATAACTTAATTTATCTAACATGTGAGAGTTCTTCCCAATTTTGAAAATGAGAAGCACCATAATAACGCTTCGTTTCGAATACTTTTCCTCTCACGCACTACACTCGCTCCCCTTGATATACACAAGTTTGGGCTGTGTGTATTTCTGAAGAAGGCGAGCCTCAGATCAACTGAAACAAGTATAATTTTTACCAAATAAACCAATGGGTGCCAATAATTACGTTGTTTTTTTCGTGAATATTCTCAAATGCATCTTAACTCTTAGAACAGGTATAAAAGAAATTCAATTCCGTCTGTATTTCATTGTGTTGTGTGCCATTCTGATAAGGGTTGGCCTCTTGAGATCCACCGAGACATGAAAGTTTGTACTAAAAAATTATTTTCTCCACTAATCTAAGTCACTAACCTTCTCATCTTAATTTCATATAATAGAAATTTCTATTTAGCATTACTTCAGTAATCATAGCGCTCTACATAATCTGACAACAATCCGAATAAATTTATACTTCACATCAGGGATTGGGAATTTACTTTTAAAAAGTAACTCTGTTACCGTTACAGTGACTTAATAAGGAAAGTAATGAATCATTGTTGCTTTTAGAAAATTCAGGCTTAGAAAATTAAGTCACTGTTGCTATAAGAAAAATTATTGCCCGCAAACTTTACTATTTGCATATGGCATCTTACTTAAGGGGGTATAGGACACAAAATCTTCAAAAAAAAAAAAAAAAAAAAAAAAAAAAAAAATCAAAAAAAAATTATTATTATCATAAAAAATAACGCAAATATTTTAGAATAATTTAAAACAAAAATTTTATTTATATATCTGCAGTAGAACGTGAGATGTGTAGTTTTTTGTGTCATGGCATCTGTGTTGGCCAACCACGTTTATAATCTTTGCTTCCTCGTAATATTCGATAGGAATAACGTTATCGAATCCTTAGTTGTTCGGTCGGTTTGGAGCGCTTCTGTAAGGAAAGTGATAAACTTCAAAGCTGTTTTTCTCCTTGATCGAGTTTTCGATGATTTTTTTACTTTAAATTGATATAACTCAAAATCTACTGCCCATAGAGTGTCCAAAATTTTCCACTCATATTTTTCAAACATATATCTTTAATTTGTCTTTAGGGATTAGTTGTAAATAGTTTATTTTTTATTTATTAATTTTTATAAAAAAAAGTGAACCTGTGAAATTATTTTAAAAAAACTTCAATAATTAAAAAAAAACTATGGCAAATATGAAAAATCGGTAAAGACAGTTTGTTAAATACATTTTTCTGTTTATAAAAATGCTAAATATTTGTTTGCCAATAAATAAGTTTTTGACTTATAACAAAAATAAGAGACATCGCTTTTTGACACATTTTATTTAAAAAATAATAATAATAATATTTAAAAACCTTTGACTATCTAAAAGTGTAAGTATACTTAGTATGCATTTATGGAAAAAATTATATTGATATCTGCAATATTAAAAAAAAAGTTAAAAGTGTCCCATACCCCCTTAACTTGAAATTTTTAATCGTATTTGGTATGAACTAGCTTTGTATGAGTGTTGTGCTAATTGCTTAATTAAATATTTTCGAAAGTTAAAAGTATTTTTTTTTAAAGTTTTTCAAAAAAACTTTAAAAAAATCTATGGCAGCCATAACTAACCCATTTTGCAATTTTCACAATAACTTTATTATGGTGTCTGCAGGTACTATAGGAATTCGTGTGAAGAATTTTAAATCTGTAGCTCTTTTAGGTCGAGCTATAGAGTGGTTTCAACATGCGTACCGTTGTTCAAAAAACACTTTTTCAGAATAAAGCCCTTCTAAAACGTGTATAAAACACAAAATCTCCATTTTGGATTGTCGACCTACCGCAATACTTTCATGATCATATATGGATCAAAATTACAAGATTTCAATATTAATCGTTTTGCTCTTTTGCTGAAACACAACGTTGATTAAACCAAGCCGAATCAGATATTAAAATTTACGATGTAAAATTTAATTCTAAGAATTATGTTCTGTTTTTGTTGACTAATTGATGAATTTCTGCATTTTTATTATAAAACGGAATATTTCGTTTTATTTTTTATGATATCGTTTTGGCATGTTCGTATTGGGTTGTATTTATTTTATTTTTTATGATTATATTTAGCGACTGTATGTTAAGCATTTTTATAACTCCTTTTATGTTATTTTGCTATGTACATTATAAGTTGAATGCAACCACAGTAAAATTAACCTTTTTGAGTTTTAACCGCCATTTAACATTATCTTTTTAAAAATAATAAATTTTCATAAATTGCATTGAAGTATTTTTCAGTATTTAAATAGGTAATCTAGATTTCATGGGAATATGAGTTCATTTTAATCAAATTATTCTCAAAACTTAAATGGTGCTATAATTTCCAGTGTAAGTACAGTTGTTAGTGTTACTGTAAGTACAGTTGTTAGTACACTGTAAGTACAGTTGTTAGTGTTACTCAACAACTGTACTTACAGTGTTTGTGCAAGAGTCGATATCGCTCACTTTGAACACTTCAATAGCATTGGTGAATTTTCATGAGCCATTTCAAAAGAGCGGATTATTTACAATACAAAATACCAAATTTAAGATAATTTCTTTGATTATTGTTATGTTTAACTAATACTATAATATAAATCGAGTTTGAGAGAACGGGAAAACTAACCTCGTTTAAAAGAATGGAGATTATCTAATTAGATAATAGATTTCTCCAGGGAAACAACCATTTAAAACAATGATAACTTAGCATTGAAATCTTTCACTTCAAAATTAACTGAATACAAAACTAATCCAAGTCACATGAGTTTGAAATGTGCATGTTGAGAAAGTAGTTTTGATTTTGGTAGTTTTTCTAGCTGCCATTTATAAGTTTCTTTTGAAACTTGAACGGACCGACCTTATATGCATCCATAATACTTTTGGAACGAACAATAAACGAAAATCGACCCATTTCATTACATTGAACTTTAACTAGGATTTCGGGAATTAGCAATTGCAAGGTTTTATCAATATTACCGCTCAATAAATCAAGATACACATTGAAAGGTCTTTATGTACTTTTTAAGGTAATCAACCTAAAACGTTATAAGGCAGCTACCCCTCCTTCATGCGATATTTTCTAGAAAACTGCATTATGACGCCCACAGTTACGAAAACGTGTGTACTAAATTTGATGTCTATAGCTTTCTTTTCGTTTTTAAACAAAAATTCTAGCATCTATTTAACATACAAAACTTTTTTTTCCAGTCGCAAATAAGTAACTATTTTATCTACCACTGCATTTTGTTATGAATTTTACAATAAAATATTATTTTTCTGCTGTACGTTAATCCTTAATTGTAAATTTCCATTTATAATTAGCAGCATGTGTATAAGCATGCTGCAAGAAAATAAAAAGCAGTGTTGGTCTTTAACTAAGATGTTGCGTATATTGTAATTAACTAATGCAGATAATGAAATTTCCATCATCTCCAACATCTGGTGCAAGTATACAAGTTTTTTTTTTAATGTCCAAGTGTAAGTTAATCGAAAAAAATCTTTTTTTGTGTGGTTAATTTATAACATTTTTCTTAATAACTTTTTTTCTTGTAATTTGTATGTAACTCAGGGTCATTGCATGTATCAATTCAAAACGAAGAATTTAACACGTAATAAATGTTCATAGGATGAAAATTAAATGTGGTGGACTTGGTGGCGTAAACCTCTTTTTTAAGCAGAAAAACACCGTTTAAAATAAATTAAATTTAAATAAAAACAAAAGCCTAAATAGTATTATCCATTATATTTGAAATCACTATGCCAAATTTGGAAAAGATTAAAGCAATAGTAAAAATTTTAGAATTTTGTGAAATGTTGGGTATTCGCCTACCTTAACCCTTTCCGACCGAGCTATTACGATCGTGCGGGTATAAAAGAGAATGTTCAAGCTTTTCAAAAATATCAATGCTGAAGCAGCTGACATGTACCATTCGTCATTTGTCTAAAAAATGATTTTAATTTTAAAGAGTAGTTTGTATTGATTCTGTTTAACGCATTTTTTTTTCAATAAAACTCCAAATGTTGTCTCATAATTTTAAATCAGCGCCATCTCACCGCAGCTCTTAAAAGGTTAAGACAGTACCATAGAAAGTAGGGAATTGGACTGGCTGCTTCATCGAGGTCGAAAAGTACTAATTTTCGCGTAGAAGCTGTGATATGAGAAAAGTTTCTCTCGGACTTCAAATGGTAATGAAATTGGCACAAATTGGTTTCAATTTACTAATCTTAGAAAATACTAATTTAAGTAATTCAAACCTACTATATACAGATTTCATTTAATCTTCAATTTTTTCTATGATAATATTAAAATTTTATTTAATTATATTCTTTTTCGAAAAATACGAGGCTAGGGTTAAATCCCCTTTCTCATACCCAGAATAGCGGTTCTTAAGTTTGAAGAATGACTTCAGAAATATATAACCGAGTTTCCCATAGTGTTAGGATTAGATTTAGCATAAGATTATTCCTCTATATTCGTATAAAGTACTGCTTCGTACTTTTCAAAGAGTTTAGAAGGAGATGGAGATGATACCGTGCAAAAAGCAATACATAAACGGTGTGCCAAGTGGTGAAAGAGCCCGCCCGCTGGGTAGTAGGCCTGAACGAAAGCTCACGAACTTTTGGCACTATTCTACAATGGCGTTTGTATCCATTTCCGACCGAGCTATTACGATCGTGCGGATATTAAAGAGAATTTTCAAGCTCTTCAGAATATCGATACCGAAGCAGCAGACTTATACCATTCGTTATTTGTATAAAATGACTTTGTTTTTAAGGAGTTGCAGGCATTGATACTGTTTAACGCAATTGTTTCGAAATTAAAAATCCAAATTTAGTATAATAATATTAAATCAGCGCCATCTCACCGCCGGTCTTAAAGGGATACAACTTTCAGCTTTTGGTTCTGTAATTAAAACACCGTTTTCTTACCTATGAAGGAAATTAACACCATGTTTTGCAAATTCAAACCTATTGCTACAGTCTATAACTGCGCAAACAGTCAATTTTCTATTTTTAATGAACCATTTTTAAAGAATAAAATGTTGCATTTTACTTGAACCTACCGTTGGGATTGAGCGTTTGTTTAAGCTTACTAGGGCTACCTAACGACGGCTTCACTTGATTTTGTGCCAAGCTCCTCCATTATCTTCTTAACTGTTTTCGTTCTTATATTTAGGATCGCTTGCTTGGTCTCATTATTTCCGGCTTTCTATTTTTAGCCTCCGGAGTTTGAAAGCGGCCAATTGCACCTCGTCATATAAAACCGTAATAAAATATCTCCTGAGCTCTAGCATCATATTCGGACACTCTCGTGAATAAATAATGAACATTTTTGTCCCTCTATATGCCTGATTTATAGAATGACTGGTGAGGTAACTTCCTATCTCCAGACAAGGTTCCACCTTGAATCATATGCTAAAAGTTTCACATTTCTGGACTTGTGTGTGTGTGTGTGTGTGAATTAACTAAAATTATAGCAATGTTACTTTATAATACTGTGGACATAAATGACAGAATTCAAAAGATAGAAACTTTTATTAAATTCTTAAGAGCCAAAAACCTAACTAACTTTTTAAACGCCAAAGACAAACTGAATTTCAAAAAGATAGAACTGCGCGAGATGATAGACGAGTCGTCGAGAGAAAATTAAACAAATACTCTCGTGAAATAATTCCGCACAAAATAATGAAATAATTTCGCTACAGACTCCCCCTCTGGATTCGCCGACGTCCCGGCAAGGATCCAGCAAGATTGTCTTAGTTCAGTTTTTCTTGGGACGGCCTCTCTTGCGTAGAGGGTTTACAGGGCTCCCGTAATCGTGAGCCTCAAGGCACGGGCGTAGAGCGGATGTGTGGTACACTCCTAAGGGCACGTCCGGATTTTCTGGATTTGCCACTTCATAGCTGGTTAGCGAACGTTGGGTCTTCACTATATACGGTCCGTCGCGTCGTGGCATGAACTTGGCAGATTTCTTGTTAGCTCTGCTGCTTATAGGATGAGTGGAGACCCAGACTTTATCACCAGGAGCGTACTGCACTGCATTTCTGCGCTTTTTGTCTGCATACTCCTTTCGCTGATCTTGTTTTTCCTCCACTCGGTCTCTTATTTCCCGACTCAAATTTGCAAACTTACACAAGTATGGTGTGATTTCCGCTACGAAGTTGTCGTTGTGAATTACACTCCGTAAATCGTGATTCACGTCGTCAGGTGTGCGCATTTCTCTTCCAAATTGCAGGAAGGCAGCAGAATATCCCGTTGAGGAGCATTGAGCAGAATTCATGGCAAAACGAATCATTGGAAGTTTTTCGGACCAAGCTGTGTGAATGCCGCTTCCAACTAGGATAGCAATACGAGGTTTTAGATCACTATTTTTCCTCTCAACTGGGTTAGCTTGAGGGCAATAAACTGGAGTAAGAATTTGAGCAATATCCAGTAGATTACAGATTTGATGCATCACCGCACTGACGAACTGAGAGCCATTGTCAGAGATGAGACGTCTCGGTAGTCCGTATCTTAAAATTACTTCTTCTAGTAAGGTTATAGCACACTCTCGGGCTGTGGCTTCTTGTAATGCAAAAAGTTCTACCCATCTCGTTGCTGTATCCTCCACGATGAATATCCATTTTTTCCCATCTGGTGTTTCGGGTAGAGGGCCAAAAAGATCAATTGCCAAAGTCTCAAAACGCTGGGAATACACTGGTGTTCTTAAAAGTCCAGCCGGTTTCTGATTTTCGGCTTTATACCGACTGCAATCAGGGCATTTCTTGACGTAGTTGGAGACGTAGGTTCTCATTCCTGACCAGTAGTATCTTTTGGAGATCCTCTGAAATGTTCCCTCTTCACCATAGTGACCAGCGGTTGGAGCATCATGATGTTCTTTTAGAATGTTATCCCATTCTTGTTTGGGTACTACCAACTGCGCTTCTTCTGAGTCAGAATCTGGTGAGTATCTGTAGAGCACTCCTTGGGTCATGAGGTAACCACGATTCGTCCAATTAAGGAAATTCTCGTTCTTGGAACTTTGTTCAAAAGTCTCTATTATTGTCTTCAAGTTTTCATCTTTGAGTTGTTGTTCCCTAATGTCTTTAGGCGACCTGGTGGGGAGGTCTACCATAACAGCACAGGACTCGCACTCTACTTCACCATGTGTGCACTGAGGTCGAGATAGCATATCCGCAACTACATTTGCTTTTCCAGGCACGTATTCAAGCTTTAAGTTGAATGATTGTATTTGTAGGGCCCAACGAGCTAGACGTCCTGTTGGTGTTTTCAAGCTCAAGAGCCACTTCAGCGGTTGATGATCCGAAACAACCCGGATTTCAGCACCGTCGATGTATCCTCTAAACTTCTCTAATGCCCAGACGACGGCTAGCGCTTCTCTTTCAGTGGTTGAGTAATTTCTCTCAGCTGTATTAAGAAGACGACTTGCGTATTCTATTGGGTGTTCTTCCGAACCCTGACCTTGACTAAGGACAGCTCCCAAAGCATAGGCTGATGCATCCGTTCTCAGAAGGAATGGTTGGCTCTCGTCTAGTTGTTTAAGGACTGGTGATGAAGTCAGGCTTTTCTTTAAGGTATCAAAGCTGTTCTGCTCTTCCGAACCCCATGTCCAGGCAGTTCGTTTTCGTGTGAGATTGCTCAGTGGTTTTGATATTCCAGCAAAGTTAGCTATGAATCTTCGGTACCAACTGCATGTCTGTAGAAATGATTGAACCTGCTTTACATTCTTCGGAGGTGGAATATCCATAATGGCTGACACCTTGGCAGGATCAACTTCAATTCCGGAACTTGTGATGTAATGTCCAAGGTATTTGACCTTTTGACAAACGAAGTGACACTTTTCCCGATTTGCTTGTAACTTGAATTGTTGAAGTTTTTTGAATACTTGGCGCAAATCCTCGAGATGTTGTTCAAACGTTGGGGACATGACAATTATGTCATCCAAGTAAGCTAAAGTATTGACCTTTAGCCCATTTCTGAAAATGTCTATCAATCTTTGGAAAGTTGCTGGAGCGGTTTTCAATCCGAAAGGCATTCGAGTGAAGCGATAAACTCCAAAGACGCAAACAAAAGCCGTTTTGTCCTTATCCGGTGGATACATCTTGACCTGATGGTAACCAGCTTTTAGATCGATGGTGGACATATAGTTAGTCTCTGAGGCTTTTTGTAGCAGGTCATCCATCCTCGGTAATGGGTGAGGATCAGCTTTCGTGACGGAATTTAATTTCCTGTAATCTACACATAATCGGAATTCTCCATTCGGTTTAGGTATCAGCACAACTGGTGCCGCATATGGTGAGTCGCACTCTTCTATAATTCCAGAGGCAAGAAGAGAGTCCAATTCCTTCTTGAGCACCTCCCGGCGCGCGGGTGACATGCGATACGGTATAGTGGCCACCGGGGGCGCATTTCCGGTGTCAATACGATGCTCCAGATATGGTGTAGGACCTTCCCCTGAATTGAAGGTATCCTGGAACTCCATTATTAACTTGTTCAATTGGGTTCGCTGCTTAGGATTCAAGCCTTGTCCTTCGTCTTCTTGAAGTTGACATTTGATTGGTGGCTAAACCTCTTCAATCTGGGATGCTGCTATGTCTTCAGACAGGACGTCCGATTTAAGGACATCTTGTTGCAGGACTGGTTCTAGAACAGCTTCTATTGGCCATAAAAGGCTTACCGGTATATCTTCTTGGAAGTGAATCTTCCGCTTTGGGTTCTCACAGAAGTGCCAATTTTTGTTCTTCATGTTGAGTACGATACCAGTCTTTTCTAGGAAGTCCGTCCCAAGCAGAGTTCGATTTCCTTTCGCTCTTGGCAGAGCAAGAATATCTAATGGTACAGATTTATCTTCCACCCTAATGTTCACCTTGGCGGTGTACGCTTCTTCCGTTGACTTACATCCGTTTGCCAATGTCATCGCAATCTTTGTGGGTTGGAATTTTACACCATTGTTCAGCAGACAGGAATATAAGATCTCCCCAGCGACCGATCTGGTAGCGCCAGTGTCTGCACAAACTCGAGCATTTACTCCTGATATGTTGGTGTCAATCAAAGCCAGTGGTGAGTTCGTTGTGTGGTAGGCGTGCATGGTCAAGAAGTTGACAGCAAACTTTTCATCTCTTCCTGGTGAACAGGTGGGACATTTAGTTTTAATCACTCCTATTCTGCCACATCCATAACAACTGATAGTTGGTCTTTCCACATTTAAAGTTTCATTTCTAGGGTTAGAGGGGAACGTTTTCGTTTTTTGTGGACCAGGTTTGGAATTTCGGTTAAACTCGTTACCTTGACGACACTTCAGAAATTCATTCCTCTTAGGCTCTTGAGATGTAGCCTTTTGCCTTACGCTTCTAACTTCGTCGTAAGAGTCCAACTTATTCGCAAGTTCAATAGGATTTACCAAATCCGACCAGTTGTCCAGGAAATGGTCTCGGACATCGGGTGGAACGTGACGCTTAATTTGATCACTGATCACCAAGTCACACAGAGGTTTAAACTCTGTAATTCCAAGTCCTGATATCGCTTCCGTCAAAAAAATTCTGCAAATCAAAGTAGAAATCACGCCACGTAGTGTCAGGACTTCTGCGATGTTGTGTGAACAACTGGCGAAACTTCTCGGCACTCATCTTAAAACGCTTTAAAAGTATTTGCTTCACATAGTCGAAATCTTGAACATTTTCTTCACTTTCTTGAGCAATAAGTTTAGCAATGTCTTTTGGGAGAAGACCGACCAAATACACAACCCACTTTGTGACTGGTATCTTTAAAAATGTTAACTGTCTTTCGAACAGGTTCAGGAATAAACTGATATCATCACTTTTTGCATCGAAGCTAGGAATTAACTTTTCGAATCCAAATTTTGGAAACTCGGTGTCGTTTGACAAAGCGGAACCCGTTGAAGAATTTTGATTTTCCAAATGAGATTGCAATCTCAGTTTTTCCAGTTCGAATGATCGTTTTTTTTCAAGATTCAATCGCTCTTGTTCAAGATTCAATCGCTCTTGTTCAAGATTCAATCGCTCTTGTTCAAGATTCAATCGCTCTTGTTCAAGTTTTCTTCCTTTTCTTTAGCGATTCTTTCCTCTTTTTCTTTAGCAATTCTTTCTAAGATGATTTCTTCAAGAAGCGATTTCACATATTCCAGTTCCTCTTTATAAACTTCACTTTGCTGAATGTTGTTTTTTATTTATATGACTTTGTTAGTCACATCATACTCTATATTTAAGTCCTCGGCTAATCTTTGCAAGTCCGACTTTTTTGCTTTCGCAAAGAATGACATGGCGTCAATATAAATCTTATATGCTATCAAATAGTTAAAAAAATCCTTCTTGTTGTAAGTATGACCACGTATAAGTAACAATTACTTTAAACTCATTAAAATTATCAGGGATTCTAAAATAATCTTCTTCAGGTACTAAAATGTTCCTAAACGAAATTTGAATTGAATAATTCAATTACCTTTAGTTCCTGAGTTCTCAATTAGCAAGAAAAAGTAAAAGGATTTTACTTATCTTTCTTCTATTGTGAGTTATACATCAGCATTTAACATCGGGTGATGTCGTTATTTGATATCCCAATCGACGAACTTCAATAACGGAACCGTTGAAAAGTAGCCATCTTGCACCGTTGAAAATAAGCTAACTTCTTTCTACAAGTTCAAAGTTCACTAAAACTAATTCAAATATCGTAGATCGGGCCACGAGTTGGAGCGCCAATTTATAGCAATGTTACTTTATAATACTGTGGACATAAATGACAGAATTCAAAAGATAGAAACTCTTATTAAATTCTTAAGAGCCAAAAACCTAACTAACTTTTTAAACGCCAAAGACAAACTGAATTTCAAAAAGATAGAACTGCGCGAGATGATAGACAAGTCGCCGAGAGAAAATTAAAGAAATACTCTCGTGAAATAATTCCGCACAAAATAATGAAATAATTTCGCTACAAAATATATTTCCAGGCAACAAGTCCCTTCATCACGCATGCGCTGTCGACAGGGGTGAGGAAAATGTTATTCTTGTCTTCGCATTGAAGAGCAAGAGTTAGAATGGGTGTGTCAAGGCTGGCTTGTTTCTGGAGCTCCAAAGCCTTCTTGAAATTCGTCGAGTAGCTGCGTTTGCAGAAGACCTCGATGAATTCCGGATTGTGGTGTTGAGTCAGCAATTGCGATTTCGATTGTGCTTGTGTGTCTTTAATGAGTGTTTTTATAGCTGTAATATCGTCGACTACTGTACTTTTGCGTTTTTTTTGGATTATTTGAGTTCCCGTTTCATTGCCACGTGTTTATTAATTCAGGTGTGACCTTATTAAGTAACTCTTGCAATTTAGAGTTTGGTAGCATGTTTTTAAATACGATATGGCGTGGTGGAATATGCATATATGCTATGAAATGTGTCGGAGCCACCGATTCCACCGATTTAAAAGGTTTACACGACTTGGCTATTGAGCTAATTAGTCGGTCATTGTGGAAACGTTTGCCCCTTGGGATCTCGATGATTGCATGGTAATGAAGAAAATCATACTCGCATGTGGCATCCTCGCCCTCGTATGGATGTCACTGCGCAATGCCCGTCCACAGGACATTTGGACCCAACAGATTTTACGAGCACGTACTCCCCATGTACTCGACAAACAAACACATTCATGCCTTAACGAGATTCGAACTTGGACCCAGAAGCTCCAATGGCTAAGACCTTAACCATTGCACCGGCGGGTCGGCTCTTGTCGACTTATGTGTGCAAATCTCTCAAACTTACTTATTTGTGCATTTATTTGAGTTGTTATTTTACAAAGAATTCAATAAAATAAGAACAAAAAAGTTATGAATATTTTAATTAAAAAAATTACTAACACTTTATTATCACTAGTTAAACGTTTATCACTTTAAAATAAATAATATAAATATCTAGCTTATTGTGTTACTCTTAACTCCAAACAGAATGTATCCATTTACCTTCAGTTTGGTTGAATGGACATCAAGTTCCGCCCGAGGTTTGTGTGGCAATTTACTTTGATATTTTGCGCCGAAGAACAACGTGGTTGCTTCACATCGTAGATGACAACAGCTCCAGTGGTTTGTTTTCATTTGTTTACCGGAATTACTTATGTTTAGGCATTCGAATATGAGTTTTAAAATAATATTTTACTTATTCTATTTTTTGAATGATAAATTCTTGCTATGCTGTTGGCTGTTCAAATTTTTTTTAAAGAAAGCTTGCATAGAAAGAAAAATATTCTTTTCAACTATGAGGGTCATTTTGAGAGTGAAATCGAAGGAACCAATGAAATACACTGCGGATACAAATGAAAACAAAAGCGTTCATCCAACTGTAGTTGCTACCTTTAAAAACACAAACAACATTTGAATGAATGTCCCGAACGAAAAGATTTTTTTAATAAATTACTTTCAATTAAATAAAAAGTAAATTAAAAAGTGTGTTTATGTATGTGTAAGCTACCACTATCATTGTTTAAAATAGTCAAATGCAGCTTGGATTATTAAAATCAAGTGTTGAATATTACGAACTCGGGAGTAATAAAGATAGTTAAAAGAGAGTTATAGTTAAAGAGAGTGCATAAAGAATTTTAAAATCTAGGCATCCGACTCAATGCCACCGGTCGAAAAGGGTTAAAGAACAACCTCCAACACTGTGTTGCTGCTTTTCGTCCTCCATTGATTTGTTTAGCAAACCTAGCACCTGCTAGTGGTGAAAATGATAATGATTGCACAATGTACAACGAAATAAATCATATTTTGCGATTCCGAAACGCTAAATTTGCTTTTGAAGCATCAATTCGTAACGATGATTCATAAAACGTCACAAACACAAAAAATAGTATGATGTACTAGCACACGGATTGGTTTGCACAAAATTGCATAGGTGGAACTTATTTAACTAAATTAAGTGAAACTTTCTTTATATAGGAGCTTCTAATAAAGTACTTTTGTGTAGTCCAGTAGCGAAAGACTTAGTTGACACAAAACAGCTTAATAAATTCTAATTGCTTGGTTGCTATAAATATAACTGAATTAAACAAAAGAAAAACATGCACCAATTACTAACTTGATATATTTTTAAAAAATACTGTTTAAACCTACTTGAACAAAACTTCGCGAAAAGCACTAAAGTTGGGAAGGAATAATTATGTACTTATACATTTTATATAACAAAAGATAAATTGTTTTATTAAAAATTGTTAAATACTTCTTTTGTAAAAAGTTTGCTTTCAACTAAATCTCTTTTTTTTTTTGTAGAAAAAAAAGGTAACCATTTTGTCTACCACTTAGTTCTATTTTTTTTAATTATGATTTAAAATAAATTCCGTTGCTTGCCTTATGCTCCATTTACAGCTATTTAAATTAAAATTAGCGACCTGTTCACGAGCATGCCGCTAGCAAATTAAGACAGAAGTGAATTATGAGTTAACGCAGCTTCCTTATAACCGTGTTATTTATATTTCTATTTATCTGTACCTTAATAAATTAAAAACATAATGAAAGCTCGTTAAGACAGGAAGAGGGAACAAGGAATCTTCATCGAGTTTAAAAGGAGCTCGTCTTCGAGGAGGGGCTGAGGCCAGTCCAGAAACACCCCTTTTTTTCCCCTTGTATTAAATACTGGGAATGGGCACGAAAAACACTCGTTTTACTATTTGATCCATAAAAAATTCGCATATAATAAAGATTTCTTTTAGTTTTTAAGATAATAATATTAATTTTTTTTTTCGATAATCGCAGTGGAATTCGATAATTCGAATTTCGATAATCGCATCCAATAAAAAATTCCAAATGGTTGACTGGAAGTTGAAATCTAACTTTATAATGAAGGCATTCGCAGGTTTAAGTAAAAGAAAAAGTTGGTTATATCTCTTGAAATTTAAAAAGAGTATATAATGTGAACATAATGCAGGGGGAACGTTATATAATCCTTGTAGATTTTTATATTAGCTTTACATCCTTTTTTTTGTATTTATTTACGAAAATTGCTCATTTTAAAATTTGTTTTCGATAATTTTGTGCATTGGTAGTTCAATTGATCGATACTTTTAAAGGTTTTTGTGGTTTCGTTTGGAACTATAGGGTTGATTATTCAAGCCTGTTAAAACAAAGTTTGAATCTTAGTTCATTTTGATAGTTAATTTAAACTACCTTTTTGCTTCATTTATGGAATTCGACGTAAAATGCAAAATTTAGTAAATATCATAAATGCGAAATATTTATATTGTGTTATAAATATTGTTATTTACACACCACTAATTTTGTTCTGTCAGTATGTATATATATATTTTCCCCCCTACGTTGAACAGTTTTGCACTCTTGTATTCTCTTCAATCGAGTGGTCTCCGCATTATTAGTAAGCCGCAGGAAATAACTAAATGCTCTTTCATTTTTTAGCTTTTAAAAAAGCATTCATATACTTTAGCACTTATTTTCAGGCGTCTTCAAGAGTTTTTCTCGCCAAGCATTTCGACGATTCTTATCTCTAGAAGGGGAACCGGGGCCACTTTTTTTTTGCCTCACCCTGTATTTCCAGGTTCGGAAGCTTCCTCTAAGAAATATTCAACTATCAACATGCAGAAAAAGTTTTAAGAAATAAAAATTAAAGATGAGAGAATTACGCGTCAATATTGAGAATCGTTAATTCGATACCTAAGAGTGAAAAAACAATCATTATTTCATTTCTTTTTATTAAAGTTACAATAAGTTGCTTTTAGATTATAAAACTCTCCTTGCTATTTTTAGCTATACCTGCTATTTGAATGCACGTTTCGATTTCACTTTAAAAATTTGCCCTTTTTGTTTGCTGCTTCCTGTTTTAGATGTTTTTAAGTGCAACTTGTTTTTAGTTAAGCTATTTCGGTTTACTTTATCGGTTTTAATTCGATTAAATTTCAAGTATGCAAAGCATAACTAAAATGGAAAAGTTACCGGAAAACTTCGGCTTAGATGATCTTTTGTCTCATGTAGAAAAATAAAGTGAAATTGATGAACAACAATTCAACGAGATTCAAGAATAGAGAAACTCTTTATATATACCGAAGGAAAAGTATGTAGTACACGATATATATATATATATATATATATATATATATATATATATATATATATATATATATATATATATATATATATATATATATATATATATATATATATATATATATATGAGTAAGGTAAGAAATTGTAGTTTTGTGCCCAAAACAATTGTAATTTCCGAATGATAAAAAATGAAAGCAATGCAGCTAAAACTATTGCCACTTATGATGTGAAGACTATTTTAGCTACCGGGTTTTTTTTATTAAAAATGTATCAATATTAAATTAATTTACAAGAAATCGACGATTCCTTTGCTCGAATATTTTTTTTCTTAATCTCGGCTATCCTTAGGCGTGCTGATAGAAATACACAATACATATATTGAAGACATATAGATATGCTATACTAATTAGATCTGAAAGAGCTCCCGTCATTTGGTTTGAAACTACTCTTGACGAAAACGCGTATTTAAAATGCAATTTAGTGTGTTATGTTAGTAAAGTGGCTGGGGTTATATTTATCCCTAGGTTTAATTCAATAAATGAAATTTAAATTTTCGACTGTGAGACAGTAATTACGTTTTGGCTGTGATAAAGCTCTGGAATACGTAACAAGCAACATAAAGCAAAGTCGACATTAATATTGTACTCCTTCACTTATCTTATAGTGGCTTCATTTTAGTTAAATGAAAGAAGTTTTAAAAAGACAATATTTTTGAATTATAAATATTATTAGACAATTTCCATTTGTATTAAATAGATTGTTAGAATATAAATAAAAATTATATAATATTTTTTTTCAAAATTTGGATATGAATAAAGTAGATTTAAAAAGAATATAAAATACGATTTAAATGCAGAAAAGTTAACAAATTTCCACTCTTCAATGCTACAATTTCTGATAATATACATACAAATCAGAACCGCTTTTCTGATCTGGTACCCCCCGAGGTATTAATTTCTTATGGTAACATGGAGGACAATGCGACCGCGACGTATTTAACATGCTCCAGCCACCATTAGCAACAAGCGGTATTTAGTTGAATACAAGCGCCGACCCAGCCAACATCAGAATTGCGAGCTCCGCCGAGGACAGAACCCATCACCCTTCCGATGCTAGTAAACTGTTCACACGACTGAGCTACCGCGACTCTGTCCAAATTAGTATTTGGTCGATCAGACTTTAAGTGGAATTTTCTTAAACGTATTATATCAATAATTATTTTACCTGAAGTACTATTGAATAGAACAATCATTGACTATTAACACATTTGCATAACTGCCGATTTCTGAATTCACTTGCCATCTTGTTAATTGAGTTGCTGACTACAGTTATCCTTGCTAATATGCTTCATTCAAATTCGAATTATCAATTTATATAACACCAGTTTTTAAACTTCAAAAAATATAATATAATTTCTTTAAAAATCGATTTCTGGATTCATTTGTTTATACCGGTCAGCTGACCACTCCTTGAACCCTTGAGACGTTTCGCCCCGGCTAGGGATATTTCGAGTAAAGACGCTCCGCGTCGAGGCCACATAGTGTTATTTTCGATCTCCGATTTCTGGATTCACTTGCCAAACGGTCGATTAAAAAATAAATTAATTACATTTTTCTAAAAATGTGAATAATGGTATTATAAATGAAGAATTAAAAAATTCACGAAGGTAGTATTAACCCCTTCACTCTTAATTAATTCCATTTGGATTCATCAGCTTGAGACTTTTTTTTAAAATGTTTAACATAAAACTTTTACTTTTTTAAAAAAAATCCACTGAATGATTTATTTGAACTATGCTGTTGGTAATTTTCTATAGTTAGAATTTTGCTAAAACATACATACTTTATTGTTTAAGATTTCTGCAACATACTCTTTAAGCTGTAATATCTATCAACTGAAAAATCTATACCACTTATCGATTTTCAAAACTAACTATATTAATATTCATAGATCATAATCGTGAATGCCGTATGTGTCAACATTTGTAGGTCGCAGGGCTTAATATTGTGGGCAACCTGAGGCAAAAACCATCCACACTCATCGTCTTTTGGCTGTTTTCCTTAAAAAATCGCCGTGTTGGTGTTTGGCAATGTAATTTTCCGCACCAGCCTGCTTGTCTTCGCTAGCACATGTTACCTCTCATTTTTTAAAGGGATTCATCTATAATAATAAAAGAAAGAGTCTGTCTGTGTGTATGTCTGTGGATCGCAAAAGACCTACTTAAACTGCTCCAAAAAATTCGAAATTTTTAATCTAGATTCCTTTTAATACCTACGTGTGCACCTGAGGCTTAGATTTTTCATATTTGATTGAAATTTTTAATTAATATAATTAGTTTAAAAAAAATGTCATCCACGTGGGATTGCGGGACCATAACAGGGCTTGAAAATACATGGTCCGGGCCGAAACGGGGGCTTGACGTCATCCTCTATTAGTTTGATTGAGATATGCGCTCGCCCTAGGGCTGCTTCATCCTCTATTAGTGTTTGCTCTTTTAGGTGCGCATGCGCCAACAAAACAATTTAATTTTGTTTTAATTTTGAGTGTATTTTCACAAGGGTTAAGTATGCCTCTAAAAGGAAGCAATGCGAAGTTAACGGGTTCCCAGTAAGGCGGGACCATTCTGCTAGTTATGCATAATGCTTGCCGCCTGTAGTGCCGTGGACGGGTAAACTGCAGTAACCACAACAATGGATTGGAAAATTTTTGCTCTGGAAAAAAAAACCCAAGTATGTTTGTTTTTAAAAGTGATAGCTGTTGAGTACTTGCTGCAATGATCCAAGTCAAATGGCTAGAAACTGCAGTAAACCTGCCCACGGCAGTAGTCTCCGTCATCCCAGCACCAGCTTTGTGTTCTGTATTCACATTCCATCGTTTTGTAAATAATTGTTTGAGATATGCACCACTGTTTTTGTTTTGCCCATATAATGAAATATTTTATTTTACTCCATTAGTTTATTAGGCTTCAACTTAGTAGATTTATTAAGCTGCTTGCTGTTTATGAGCTTGCAGTAGGTCAAAATTTTTAGCGAGAGTCGCCTAGATGGTGCCGCAGAAATAAGTTTTCAGTTGTGGAGAGTTTGACGAGTCTGCAAAGGCTTAAGCGCCGATAACAATTGCCGAAAAAATATACCATTTCGAAAGTTCGAAAAAATATACCATTATTGAAAATATATCTACTCTAGTTTTTTTAATAAATTTATAAGTTAATTATAGTTCATCTATTATAAGTTAAAATTATAAAACAAATTTCCTCCCTCACACAACAGCAGTGCATTCGATGGATAGTTCCGTGTACACTGTTTTAAATAGTCCAAATAAGTGTTGTGTCTGGTTTCTAATGACACTGGGTAACCGAACCCGGAATAGAGAACTACCCGATTTTAAGGCAAAGTGGGACGGCTTTCGTTTCTTTTATTGAGCGCCACAAGAGAGGAAGTCCGACTTTTGCTCGTCATCATGACGCATCCGTTTTACAGAAAGGTCTCTTTCACACATCCATTCTTACTCACATATTGGAATTTTTATGAAAGATCAAAGGCCGATTTCCCCCTTATCAGGTACTCCCGGAGGTATTAATTTGGTATGGGAATATTGAGGACTATGTGACCGCGACGGATTTAACGTGCCCCAGCCACCATTAGCAACAAGGCGGTCTTTAGTCGAATACGAGCACCTACTCAATTGCGGGCTTCGCCGAGGACAGAACCCACAAACCTTCCGAATCGAGCACGACGCTTCACACGACTGCGCTACCGCGAATCTGTCCAAATTAGTAATTCATCGACCAGACATTATTCGGAATTTTCTTAAACGTATTATATCAATAATTATTTTATCGGGAGTACTGTTGAATAGATAACAGTATTCATTGACTTCAAAACATTTACATGTGCTGACTTGAGTTATCCTTCCTATATACTTCATTCAAATTCGAATTATCAATTTATTTAATACCAGTTTTTAAACTTCAAAAATTATAATATAATTTCTTTAAATATCGATTTCGGAATTTACCAGATATCGTTTTAACTAGGAAATAAATTATTTCCATTTTTCTAAAAATGTGAATAATGGTGTTATAAATGAAGAATTAAAAAAATTCGCGAAGGTAGTACTAACCCCTTCACTCTCAATTAATTATATTTAGATTCATCAGCTTGCGACTTTTTTTTTTTAATTTTTAACGTAAAGCTGTTTTACTTTTTTAAACCCACTGAATGATTGATTCGAACTATGCTGTTGGTAATTTTCTATAGTCAGAATTTTGCTAAAACATACTTCATTGTTTTTTTAGATTTCTGTAACATGCTCTTTAGCTATAATATCTATCAACTGAAAAATCTATACCACTTATCGATTTTCAAAACTAACTATATTAATATTCATAGATCATTATCGTGAAAGCCGTATGTGTCAACATGTGTAGGCCGCCGGGCTCAATATTTCCGGCAACCTGAGGCATTAACCATCCACACTCATATTCTTTTGGTTGTTTTCCAGAGAAAAAATCGTTGTTTTGGTGTTTGGCAATGTAATTTTCCGCACCAGCCTGCTTTGTCTTCGCTAGCACACGTTACCTCTCATTTTTTAAACGGATTCTTTCTGCATAGTGCTTGTCGCCTGTACTGCCGAGGGCGGGTAAACTGCAGTAACCACAACAGTGAATTGGACAATGTTTGCTCTGAAAAAAAACCCAAGTCTGTTGGTATTGTTTTTATAGGTTATAGCTGTTGAGTACTTGCTGCAATGCTCTAAGTCAACTGGCTGAAAACTGCAGTTTACCTGCCCAACACCGGCAGTCTCCATCAATTCCGCACCAGCTGTGTGTCCTGTATTCGCATTTCATCGTTTTGTAAATAATTGTTTGAGGTACGCACCACTGTTTTTGTTTTGCCCATACAATATAATATTTTACTTTATTTTACTTCTAAAATTTTTTAAATCCCAACTTCTTGCTGTGCAGTTGGTTGTTCAAAACATTTGTTAAAGAAAGCGTGTCTTAGAAAGAAAAAACTATTTTCATCTATATCGGTCATTTTGAGAGTGAAATTAAGGCGACCAATGAAATCGCAGTACGTGAGACCTACGCAGCCAAGTAATCCAGTACGGATACAAATGAAAACAAGAGCGCGTCATAAACTGAAACATTCCCATTAAGAGAGATGTCCAATCCCATTATGGATTATACATTTTTTTTCTTTGCTATGTAAGCATATATTCCATGGATAATGAAAATCTGAACAATGCGAGACAAAAATACAAGAAGTGTGAAACACTACACTAAATAAAGTTTTTTTTTTGTGTGTGTGTGTGAAATCATTTGTTTAACTGTAAAGCAAACTCTGCAAAACCTGTTGTTTCTCTGATAAGCATTGATATTGTCTAATAGATTAAAGTTTTCACACCTACCTGCATGTCTTCGCTATTACCATTTCCTCTCATTGATAAAAGGCATTCGTTATGTTTGTCGCTTGTAAAGCCTGGGTCTCCTAAGGATCGTAATCTTAGCGTCCATCACGATAGACTCGCCTCTTTGGAAAAAATTGCTATAAATACGCTACAGCAATGCGTTTATATTTTTTTGACATAATGTGAGTATGACAGTCGATAATAAAAAAAACAACTTTACACCTGCAGTCTCCGTGTTCTTAGCTTTTCTTTTTAAATGTTCCTACCATTCTCTTTCATTTCGCTTTTCGCTGCCATTAATTTTCCTTATTTTTTATGTCAATGTTATACTGTAGGTGTAGGTTGCTCCGCCACAGTGAACTCACAAAATGTAGAAAGTTCGTCGTATTAGGCTATAAAATAACACATAAATACGTAAAATATTTTTAAGTTTTAAGTATTAGTTTAACACTACGGAATAAATGTAAATACTCGATATTTATTGTACCGACCAACAAAAAGCAAAGGAACGAAATACAAAAGCCAAACCCCACACAAGCACACAATTTTTAGAAATATTATCATTTTTTCAAATTGATTATTAATTTTAAATATTTTTAATATATTGAAACTGTGCCGTCAGTAATTAAGAGGAAAATGCAAGAGAGGAATATGTATTCGGAATTCATTGTTTTGTAAATATTTGCTTTAGTGAGCACCACTATTTTTGTTCTGCTTTTATTTATTTAAACAATTATTTTGACGATATCAATTTAGCGGTTAATAACACAAGGGAATCATTAATTAAAAGCGATATTGAACTTTCTACTTGCTGTCTACGTAAATAAAATTTATAAAAAAAATGAAAACCATTGTCCTCAACTATATTTTACACTGTCCTGAAATAATTTATATACATACGTGGTTCCCCAAAATAAAGTGCACCAGTGTTAATCCTATGAAGAAAAAATACATTCTCTGCTCATTCCCCCTGCTGTATTGAATATTTTTTGCAATAGCTTTTTTTTTGTGTCAAATGTCTGACTTACAGGTTCCAACCTTTCAACTTTTTGAAATGGGTTCGAATACTTTTTATTTTTCAATAAATTATTTTACACAAAATATTTGAAGGAATTTCAAAAAGTGGGAAGATAGACATCTGCAAGTTATCTACATTTATTATTTAAAAAAAAACCCGTTTGTTAAACTGTTCAATTCAGCCGGAGAAATGTAACAGAGAAAATAGTTTTCCCATCAGATTAACACTCATGAACTTGATTTTGGAGACCCGCTGCCCAGCTCGCTTATTCTCCCTGAAGAGGAATGTTCATTCTCAAACTGCATTGTACATTGCATTACATTGTTACCTTTTCCCTCTGGAAAGAAAGTCATAAAAATATTTTTTGTTAAATACTAGAGATGTGAAACACCCCACGACTTGCAACTGCATTTCAATAAAATATATTTCCTGCGCTGATATCAGCTGTCTGTTCCACGTGTGCGAATTAAAATAGAATATTAAAAATATGTAGTCCAGTTTAACGTGAAATCGTAACTCGTGTTTGAAATTCACAGCTCTATTCGCTTTTCAGCATTATCCTTAAAACTAAAAAGTTATATGATAAGTAGCCATTGCGCTTGACCGATTTTGTGGAAATCTTATCATTACGTTCGGGAGATACTTGAAACTGGTGACCCACATTTGCATCATCCCGTAACTATTTCAGTTCGAGCTGTGGAGTGGTTTCAGACTAACAAAATAGCCGACGATCTGACCGGTGGACTAATATTCAAGTACCACTATTTTAGAAACAGCACCCTCCACAAAATGTGTATGAAACATATTTTCCTTCGGGTAAACTAAAGATCTAAAATATCAATAAACCAGTCTGAAAAGACTGGTATATAAATAAGCTAGCGTTTTCTTTCTTTTTTTTTTTTTGACTTTTTTTTTCCCGCCTGTACTCCCCCACTCTTCTGCGGCCAACCATTATCATTTCGCCATACCCATTACCCGCTATAATGGAGGTGGAGGTTGCTTCGCAACCAGATCCTCTGTAACCTGTTAAGCGTTGTCGTTTCTTATTTTCCTCTAATATTTTTGTGTACCAACTGTTATGTTATCTATTGATAAAACGCGCTTGTACATGCACGCATAATTGCTTTCATAGAAGGTAATATTCCAAAACTAATGGTTTGGGTAGAACAATGTTTCTAACTATTCTTCTTTATGGAGGAAAATAAATTTAAATCATCAATCAAATTTTTGTTTTAGAGGCTGGAAGATTAACTGCACATCAAACAAAAACTTAATTTTCACACTTATTATTCTTTATGCATTAATTAAATAACTACGAACGTTAACTTGAAATTACATCTGAATTTACTAATAATTATCTACATACTTTCTAAACTTTTTCATATTCCTAATACATTTAATAAATAATCTTAAACGATGAAAATGCAGGCATAAACTTAGGGGAACTCAAGGCTTTCTGTACAGCATCAAACATACCGTCGATTTCAATTTCAAGGAAACAAAATATAGACATAATATCAGTTTACCTAATGCATATTTTCAATTCCCTTTAAGGAAAATTGTTAGGGATTATTTTTCTTTATCTCCCTTAAGTTTTGATGCGATTTTTAAAGAAAAGGGCAGATGATTTCGTAGGATTAAATTACAGCGAATCTTCAATGAAGATAATGGTGATGGAAATGTTGTGAATTCATTAAATGCGGAGATGATGAGAATAGTTTACAATATTTTATTGTTGGATAAAGTACAAAAGTAACAATTTTACTATTATTGGAGAAATGGCGTAAATACGGAAACAGTTTTGGGACATTCGCAGCACTTTTTGCTCAGTATTGCTATAATGTAGCACAGGATACTGTATCTTAAAATTGATGTAATTTGCTTTTTTCTACAAAAAGAACATGATGGTGTTTGTTTTTTTACGAATTCAACAAACAATTAGAACACATGAAAGTATATACAAAATAGTATTTGAGCCATTAAAACTTTGAAAATTAAAATCGATTTATTATAAAACAAAACAATTTTTGCTTAACTCTTTAAGACCGACCATCAGATGGCTCTGATTTAAGTTTATGAGACTAAATTTTAGTTTTATCGAAAAAAATGTATTGAACAGCATCAATGCCAGCAACTCCTTAAAAACAAAGTAATTTTTAGACGAATAACGAATGGTACAAGTCAGCTGCTTCGGTATAGATATTTTTGAAAATCTAGAACATTCTCTTTTATACCCGCATGATCGTGATAGCTCTGTCTTAAAGGGTAACAATTAAATAAAATATTAAAACGTTATTAAAATTATTTGAGCATGAACGGTTTGGTATTGTTTGAATTTTCGTCGCACTAGAGCTACACGAACACAATTGACGACGTTCGTCGTATTTTAGAACTTCAGAACATGAACGGAAATTGGCGAGAATTCGTATAAAAAAAAGGTAATTTAGGATGAAAATTTACTTTGAATAAATAAAAACTATAACGATTTTGCCACGTAGTTTCAAAAATGGCTTCCGTTTTAAAATCATTTTTAGCAAATCTTTAAAGATGAAGACATTACTAATTCAGACAAGTTTCAAAACTTTATACAAGCACTATTGCAGGCTCAAGGTCCAACAAGAAGTTCTAAAAGAACTAAAATAGCCTACTTTCCTGTTACTTAAATACTTACTAAAATTCTTATCTTGAAAAAACTAGGTTCGTTACAGTAAGTGAAATCCATAACAGTTTCTACATTAAATTTATATACATTAGAATAAATTTCACTAAACACAGCATCCAGCTATAATTTCAACTTCTCAATCAATTATTTTCATTAACTTTTTATCGCCAATAAAATAAATATTACTTATCGTCCGCATGATTATTTGCAGTTATAAATAAATATTAAATTTTTCGCAAAACAAAAACCAAAAAACTACTTCAAAATTTACTTAAAATAGGAAATGTAAATTAACAAGTAGGTTTGTAACATAATCTGTCACTTAACCCGCTTCCACAGGTAAAAAGGCGCCAAACCCAGCAATAATTCTATATTAAACATTTACCTGCTATAAATTCGGCTAATTTCATTTATTTTATTTCGAAAATTAAATAATTATTACTTAAATCGTTTGCAAAAATTTATATTTCAAAGAATAAATATGTAACAGTTCTCGCTTTTAAATAGAATGAAAACATTTCGTACCATCATACGGAATCTCGAAGTGAAATATAATTTGACGTCATTTCAAACTGATCAATGTCGCAAAAATAAATTTATTTTAATTCATTGTCTAAAAGAATTAAAGTTTCTCAAGCGATTGTTGCCATGGCAATGGTAATTTATTTCTAATAAAATGGCTTCCTATGCTTTTTAAATGAGCATTAAATGTTGAAGTTTTTTAAATAATTGAAGTACTTAGAATTCGAATTCTTTTCTGAAATTTTCGATATAGGGGAGAGGAGGGAGGATTGGGACATTTTCACATAAATATTTTTTTATTCATTATCCCCTGCTTATTCATAGATTCAAAGGGTTAAATAATAAACTTACATGTTTTCTATTATTTTTAAAAAATACACCCCATTTAAATGTTGAAAATTTTTATAACTGTTGAGAAATACAAATTACAAGAATTTTGTCCCATCCCTCCCTCTTTGGTGGGAGGAGTGGGACACGAGTATGGGAGGGATGGGACGCATTTGAAAATTAAAGAAAAATTATCGAATATCATAATGAGAAAGGTTAACATCAAAAGAAAAACAAGACTGCGCTCTACTGGTCCCACCAATCAATTGTGGCGGCAGCAATTTCATGATAATATCGTTTTTTCTGTTATACAATACATAGTCATCCCGTTGAGGAAAGTAAGAATTTCCGTTCGTATCCTTTCTCAAAAATTTTACATTGTAACAATCAGCATTGTCAATACTCTCCACCATTGCAATGTAGAAAACAATTGACCGTTTGGTGATGAATTTGACAAACACAAAATCATATTTGCCTATGTTAGGATTGTCTTTTATCCAGTCAATTTCCATGTCATCATCTGAACTGTCATGTAATGAAAATAATGACCCTTCGCTATCACTGTATTCAATATTCATATCTTTGAACGGTAATTTTCTTTTGAATTGTTTTAAATTTTAGGCTTGCACTTATATATTTCAGTTGGCACCTTTTTCCCCTAGTCTGGCAGCTTCTGCTTCTTCAATTTCCTTCTCAGGGATATCTGTTAATATTCTTGTTTGTTCTTTTTTCCTTTACTTTTATTCAATGGATTCCTAGGTTCTGCTTTAGGAAATGGTCGTATGGACACGAGGAAGGAAGAATGGACTGGAAGGAGGAGGAATGGACGTGTCCCATTCCTCCCTCTTTCAGTGTGTCCCATTCCTCCCTCTACATAATGCTTCTAAAAAATAACTTCTCACATAAACCATGCTGACTTTTGGCTTAAGTAAACTGCTGATAAGCATACATTGTATCTTTAAGAGTACTGTTACACTATATTATGTTTGTTTTAGAAATTACACGAGTAAAGAAATAAAACTAAAAAAAGATTAAAACCTTTCTCTGAAGGTGAGAAAATAAACTTTTTCCAAATGTAAACTGTAAGTTGAATCTGGAAAAACTAGAAATAGGTTACAACAAGAAGCTATACATATGCTATCTGGTGGTGAGACTGGAAATAAAATTAGGTCATTTATTTTGCTGAAATTTCAGCTGTCCCACCCCTCCCACCGTCCCAATCCTCCCTCCTCTCCCCTATTCTCATTTGGATACGCTGAATTTTGGTGTATATCACTTGTCCGTAGCATTCATAGTTAAATTCAGTGATTTAAATGACTCGAAATTGAATTTCAATGCTAATTCAATGGGAAATTCGTCGACAAATAGTAGATTTATGTCCGTCCTATCGTGCAGACAGACGGACAAAAAGTATGAAAGTTGGGTGTCTGAGGTTATACCTTTCTAATAAAAAAAGAATTTTTAAGATCGGATTGCTAGAACTGATTTTGGAAGGGGGGTACGGACGGACAGACGGACAGACGGACGGACGGACAGACGGACGGACAGACGGACAGACGGACGGACGGACGGACATCGACCGCATGTCAATACCTACTTTTTCATTTTTTTTTTAATTCTTCGAATTAAAAAAAAAGAAAAGTAGGCTAAAAAATCGGAGCTATCACATTATAACTACTTTCAATTTGGTAAGTAATATGAAGTAATAGAAGTATTGTGTAAAAGTTATATAGATAATTACCAACTTTTTGCGTTAGAAAATAATTACATAAAAATTTAATGATTTTGTATATTTTACCCAATTGGTTGAAATTTATTCACGTTAGAAGCATCTCGATATGCTTATTTAATAATATAGAATGATCCACAATAACCCTATGATCTCTATCCTTCTGCTCAAGACAAATTAATTACTCGGATGGTACCTTTAATAACGGTGACATTATAAACTTTCTTTATGCCCTTTTACTGGTCAGTACAATATTGCAAGCGACATTCGTATTCCTCAATATATTTTAACATTAATAAATTTCATCTCTTTGTCAACATTACAAATTAACAGGGATCAATACATTAAATTTTAATTCGGAAATATGAGCATTAAAATCTAGTAAGTATTTTAAAGAGACTTGAGGTGAGTAAGACTACACGACTTTCCAATAATTGAATCGGTGAGTGCAGAAACCACTTCAGTCAAAAGAATCCGAAAACTCGTTTTCAATGAAAATAAGCGTAGAAAGGCCAGATGCGTGTTGGGTGAAAAAACTGCGTTAGTCTGTTGAGTAGTTCCGTAAATACAGGAAGTTTGTTTCGAGTGTTGAGTGCAGAAATAGAGGATGAGTTGTTACGTTTTTTCTCCATCCTGAAAGTTTTGAAATTTGTGACTGACGTTGTTTATGCACTCACCGATTCAATTTTCACTTAATGAATCGAAAAAACTCGATGTATGACAATTCAGTTTTAAATTAGTGGTAATGACAAAATGCCTGAAATGAATATTGCCTACTTTTTTTTCTTTCATCCGTCTATTTTTCGAAATATTGACAGGAAGGTTATTAAAAATTATTTTAGACGGGAAATCCTGTTAGCTTCTTAGTGTTACCTTAAATTTGCTGTGCCGTGGTATTAAGGTAGTCAAATAATAATAATAATAAAGAAATTAGTTAAATAGTTATATTTTTAGAAATAGGTTTGAACAATTCACTGCCTTATAACGACCTGTCGCTATTGGTTTCCAGAAATCCAGAATGGACATGAAAAGTGATATTTGACCAACTAAAAATGCGTCAAAATACAGATATCATTTTATTCAGTGAACAATTATTTATTTAGCCCACGTCATCCTGGAGATTACCACATCATTTGCAAACACATGTAGAAGAAGAAACGGTGTTCAACTCGAAAACAGCGGAAGGCACGAAAATTTACCATGCGAAAGCTTACCTGACTATTAACTAAATGAACAAAATATAAGAAGAAAATAACCATAGTCCTGGATAATTTTTTGTAGGACAAAATAAGTTACAAGAAAAGCAAATTTAAAAACTAAATATTTTTTTTTTTCAAATGAAGGTAATATTGGTGTTTACTAAACCATCTTTAATGGATTAATGGAAAATATGTTTACGGAGACTGTCCGTACCCAGCGAAAAGTCTACTGGCTGCATAAAGAGTGCAAAAGTTACAATGGTAGTTCTTTGAAATAAGAACACTGTGGGATTTTCTTATGATAATGTGCATAGGCGCTGCAAGAGAATAAAGATAAAGATCCACATTAATATCTCCCTATATTATCTATCAAAAATAAATAGAATGCATTGGAAAATAGTTCTAATTCTTTGGAAAATTTTATAGCAACTGCTACCACTTTTTTTGTTTAAAAAGTAGTAAATAAAGTTACATTTTTTAAAGAAAGACTTGTCCGATCTAAACTATCTTTAATAAGAAAAAAAAAAGCATTACTCTAAAAATTTGGAGAAATGCTTGCTTTCAAATTATAGTTCTAATCAGTTGCAAATCTTTGTCGACTTTTTGTTTATTCAAGAGAATTGGTAAGTTTGCCATCGGAAAAGCTTATGGGAATATATTATAATCTATAAAACCTTAGAAATTTGCAAAGTATTATTATGGTAACATACCTATGGTTTCTCTTATGTCGTCCGTAAGGAAATATTTGTGGTAATGTGTCGTCAGTAAAGAGGAGGAAGATGCAAGAGAGGGTAATGTCTTCAGAATTCATTGTTTTGTAAATATTTGTTTTGCTGAGCACCGGTAATTTTGCTCTGCTTTTATATATTTAATCTTTTACTTTAATTACAAATCGGGAGACGACTAGATCTTTGTTATTTCAGCAGTTTGTGCATACCACAAGCATGCTGCAGATTTTTAAACATAATTTAAAAGCGAATTAAGAATTGCGAAATTAATTTAATTGCGAAATATTTAAGTTTTTCTAAGTTAACAAAAAAAAATGAAGACCATTTCTCTGAACTATAATTTTCTGAAAAATTTTGTCACGCGAAAAATTATTTTTTTAAACTTAAGAATTGAAGTTTTTATACGGAAATATATAGATGCTAATTGTGTTTACGAAGTCGTCGATAATGGGTTAAGAGAGAATCGGCCCGCTGGACCGCGGGTCTCCAAAGCGAAGTGCATCAGTGTTATTCCCATGCAGAAATAAATATTTTATCTGTCACATTTCTAAGGCTGAATTTAATATTGTTATAAGCGGATATTTTAACGGGGGGTGGGGGGGTAAAAATGTTGCTGACTTGCAGATCCTGACCTTTCCACTTTTTGAAATTGGCTCTAATATATATTTTTTTAAATTTTCAATAAATAATTTTACAAAAAATATTCGAAGCAATTTCAAGAAGTGGGAAGATAGAGACATGGAAGTTATCTACATTTATTATTAAAAAAACCCATTAAAACATGGTTTTTGAATCGTTCGCTTAATTTCAGTCAACGGCTCAAATATTAGTAGTTCCTGTTTAGTTAAGTAGTCAACTGCTTCTTTCTGACCAGACGGGGTTTTGTTTTAACACCACCTATAAACATGAAACTTGAAAGAAGTTGTGCATTAAACAATAAAAAAGCTTCGCGCGTCTATTCCTCCTAATTATAACTTCTTGAACCCGAGCAAAATCCTACACGTATATTCTAAATCTAATATAACTTTTCATACAAATATATGCTAAAATTTATGTTTTTCGAAGTATTTTTTTTTTAAAATTATGTTTAATAATAACTGAGTTTCACGCCTTAAGGTCTAAAAATATACATTATTTGTGCGATAAATGCATAAATTAGTAAAAAAAGAAATGGATAGATATTAACACAATTCTTGCAGAAAACGAATGAGTCATGTCTAGAATCCGATATGGAACACTTTATTATGTTAATTATGTTATTATACTTTATTACTTTCAATGTAACTGACAGGTGGCGGTCATGGCACAGTTTCCCAATTGTACGGTTCCCTAGATAATATCCCCTCTATTTCAGGGACATGTTTAAATTGCGAAGGTCGCGATAGATGGCAGCATCTGTCACTTATGTGTTTGTGCCTGTCTTACTAAACGAAGGTTTATAAGCAGGTCTCTGACCAAGCACACAAACCTGAATGTATATGTCTACCAACCAACCTAACATTGATTTCATAAATGAATCTCAAGTTAAAATTTCATTAGGGAAACACTCTTAGCCGCCCTGGTGGCTCAATCGTTAGCACGCTGGCCTTTGGAACTGCTGGGGTCGGGTTCGAATCCCGGTCAGGCATGGATGTTTGTGACCATCAATAAATATTGTTATTTGTCTATGTGTTTGTGGCGTCCTTCTTGTGTGGCTCTTTTGACTGTCTCTTCTGGCGAGCGGGGTAATGGGCTATATAGACTACGCCCTTCCCTTCTAGAGGGCGCAATCACTGTCATTTGTCATTGTCAAGCTAATTTTTTAATGTTAAAATGTAGCTGACTTGCACGTCCCGACCATCCCACTCTTTGAAATTGCCTCAAATATATGTATATATATTACTTTTCAATAAATAATTTTACAAAAATTATTCGAAGCAATTTTATAAAGCGGGAATCTGAACACCTGTAAGTTATCTACATTTATTACGGACGCAGTTTTGGGAAATTCTCAGCACTTTTTGCTCAGTATTGCTTTAATGTAGCACAAGATACTATAGTTAAGGTTAAAAAATGCTGCAATTTGCTTTTTTCTTCAGAAAAAGGCCCGTTATTGTTTGTTTTCTGCGAATCCAACAAACAAATAGAATCCAACGACACATGGATATGCATTCAAAATGGTATTTGAGAAATTAAAACTTTGAAAATTATAATGGATTTATCTTAAGGGGGGATCATAGTTAGCGACAGCAAAAATGACCAATTCTTAGTATTGATTTCGAAAGGCTCTAAATCATTTAAAAATTATGGTACAATAAAAAAATTGTACCAAATTAAAAATTGTACTTTTATTATTATATTTACATCTAAGAATCTTATTTTTAAAAATTATTATTTTTGAAAAAAGACATCTTTTGAAACATTCAATTACGGATTTTCAAAAATACAAGTATTTTTTCGGTACACTTTTCTCCAAACCTATTAAATATATCTTAATAATTTCTTTGGTGTGTTATAAAACCATTTTAGATCTAATTAAGTCACCTATTTTTTTTGCCTAAAATAATTTTTTTATTTTATTTTAAGAGCATTATATTCTACATTCGTAAAAATTCTGATTTTCAACGAAGAAAAGTGTAAAATAATAAAATATTTTTTAAATTTGTAAGACTAAATTAGGTGACTTAAATAGATCTAAAATGATTTTATAACGCACAAAAAAATTGTTAAAAAATATTCAATAGATTTGGAGAAAAGTGTACCTAAGTGTTGAAAATTATAGTTTTGAGAAAAACGCGAAAAACAAATGCAGTCGATCCCGTTAACACGAACTCGAAATGACCACCGAAACATTTCTTGTTAACCGAATTTCATGTAAATCATCAGGAATTTTTTTTTACATTGAGCCAGTAAATAATTTTCAAATATCAACACAAAAAATTCATATTTTATAATATAATACATAAATAATACAAGCATATAATTAGTAATTCAAAGGAGGCGTGGCACATTTGTTTATTTTTATAATTTTAATTTTTTATCTCTATATAATATAAAATTGTAATTGTCGTACGCTTGAAAGCCACGTGACTTACACGGCTTCAGCCAATCAGAAACGTCAGAAACGCGGAAAGTAAGTGTGGCCGGTGTGCTTGTTTTGTGCCAGGGCTGCTTCAGGTTGCATTCCGTGTCTTTGGTCGAGAAAGTTTCTTAGCGCTAGAGCTACGTGATGCCCTAGGGCAGTTCCACGGAAGCTAGCTTATGTTTCAAATATTGGCATCGGTCTTGAGATTCCGGCCACGGATCGTAAAAACCATAATGGGGCCCGGATGGCCGAGTGGTAAGCATCGCAGGCCAGCAGTCTGCGTGCTGTAACGGGCGCGGGCTCGATTCCCGCCTTCGCCCTGGGTGTATTTCCTCTTTTTGCGACAGTAAAAAATCTTTCTGTGTCTGTCTTACTTGACGAAGACTTATAAGCGACTCACTGAGCAAGCACACAAGTCGGAATATATATGTAAAATACCCCCCCCCCCCCTACCCGTAAAAACCATAGAGTTAGGAAAGAGAATAGAGCGGTCTATACGTATGTGTGCAGTAGCGCAGGAGAGAAGCAGGCTGGAGCGGTGCATCTTGGGATACTCAGTGACAGTTTCCATAGTAAAATTATTACTATGTTATGCGCGGTAGCTGAAAAAACTGCTAAAGCGGTGCATCTTGGGCTACCTCAGTGCCGGTTTGTTATGAGCAGTAGCTCGAAAAACCTGACAACCTTGCTTCAATAAATTTGAATTGATAGACCCAAAGACATTAAATAGAATGGACTGCGCTTCAATAGTAAAGCAGCTTAGGGATGGAAAACTGAAACCGTTTTTTTAAACCGGTATTTTGGCCCTGGTTTTGACAGAAAAAAAAGTTTTTTATAAGGCCAGTCTGAACCGGAAACTGGTTTTTTAGGGAAAAAACCGACGGAAACTCTTTTTTTCTCAAAATCCCTTTGCAAATTAGCATTATGTCCTAAACATCACAAATCGCCAAAAGGTGAAAGGTTGCTACCTATGGCAACTTAACGTTACCGTTGCGTTACGAACTATTCGAAATTGTCGCCAGACCTGAATATCAGCTGGCCAGCCGAAGTAGCGACTTGCAGCTATTTCCAAGTCACGTGGGTTTCTAACAATCACAGTCGCTTGGTGTTTTTTTTAATGTTTTGCAGACGATCTTTTGCGCAAATTTCTGATTTTTTTCTTCTGGCTTTTATAATAAATATTTAATTACATTCTTTTAATCTCTGAGCATGTAAACAATCGTGAATGTCTTAATTCAGTAACGTTTTGTGCAATATGCCAAATGCTTGTGCAATTCCTAATTGTAAAGAGAGGTATAAAAAAAGGATTTGTCACACACCCCTTCACAATTAAAATTTATATAGTTCTGCATACTTTTAGTAATTGCGTTCTTTATAAACTATACTTTCTATCGAGGGAATTCATTCTAAAAGCTCTTTTATACTGAAGAATCATATTCATGATTAAGTCAACGTTGTTAGAATTCTAATTATAATTAATCTTTTGGGCGGTAGCTGAAAAAATCTGCTAAAGCGGTGCATCTTGGGCTACCTCAATGCCGGTTTGTTATGAGCAGTAGCTCGAAAAACCTGACAACCTTGCTTCAATAAATTTGAATTGATAGACCCAAAGACATTAAATAGAATGGACTGCGCTTCAATAGTAAAGCAGCTTAGGGATGGAAAACCAAGTCAATTAAATTAATGGTCTGGAAATTGGCAGCTTAGAAGTAGAATATTTTTGGTACAATTTGGTAAAAAAAACTGTTTTGCAATCGTAGTTTTTGAGTTATTTATATTTAACCCTTTCAGCCCCAGTGATGCCGTTTGGAATCATCACTTTCAAATTTTTTTTTTCCACATGTTTATGTCCCGTTATGACATCCTAACACACATCATTCGATTCTTCACACTTTGTTCTATAAGACAATATTTTATATTAATCTCAATAGAAGTCAGAACTACTATTTTTTTTTATTTATTTAGAAAAAAGCTAAGAAGCGTTTCACCTGATTTTTGAAAGTTCACTTCAGTTCCACATATTTAAAACACAATTTAAACTATTTCAGTTAAAATAATTACTATTTTTTTTTAATAATATGGTCAGATACCTTAAAATATATAACTCGAAGGGTTTTTTGGTAATATATATTTTTATTTTGTTTTTCCACAGTAACACAATTTTGGCATCATTTCAAAAACCATATAAAAAATTAAAGTGAATTTTTTTCTTATGGAACTCTTATTTTGACCTAAAATAAGCTTATTTTGTGAATATCAGATGCTTCTGTAGTGTAGTAAATTTTTGGGACTGAAAGGGTTAAAAAGTCGAACATTTGTTGAATTTGAAATATATTGATGAGTTTTAGAAAGCTGGGTATATTCCATGTGAAACGAAGGAAAAAACAATATTTCAAAAAGACCTATTTGATTTTTTTAATGCACAGTCCTTCCTATTTAAATGTCTTTAGATCGACCCCTTTGTTCCTACTTCTTAACTCTATGGTAAAAACAGCCGAAGCCGATGCATCTTCCCTTTTTCGTCTGGCGCACTCTCCCCGCTGGTCGGGACCTTTTAACTAATATATCTTCCCGATTGTTCGAATTAATTTTTGCGGTATGAAATTAAAAATATTGAATTAGTAAACAGTGAATGAATCACAAATTCAGTTCTTTAAATGTTTTTTGTGAAGATAAAACGCACTGAGCCAATCGTGGTAACTAAATAAGCTTAAGAGTTTGACGTCATCGCATCGACCAATCAAACCGTCTTTAACTGGTTATGAATAATTTATGTTTAATGAGCAGGAAGCATGTTTTATTCAATGCAGATTGTATAGATGAGTATTCCTGCATTGGCAGTACCCACTAATTAGTCTAAAATTTTTGTTTGCGGAGCAAACAAAGAGAAATTGCGTAGCAATTTTAGGGGGTTGTCGAGCGGAAGCAAGCAAGGGCGAAAATCCCTACCGGCCGCGAAGCGGTCAATGGAATTGCGCAGCAATTCCGGGGGGTTGGCGAGCGATAGCGAGCAGGGGGCGGAGCCCCCTAGTAAGAAATAATTAACCGATCGATACAAAATTGGTCTTATTCGATAGATTGGGCTTCCATCTATCAGAAAATACCGGTTTCAAAAATTCGATTTTTGGGTTTTCCGTTAACTATGATCCCCCCTTAAAACAAAATAATTATTGCTTGAAGAACAATTATCCATTATGCCGTATTTTTTTTTAAAGAAAACAATTATGTTTTTGTAACATCAACTTTTACTTAGAACCAGTTCCAAGCACAGCATTTATACATTTAGATATAAAATCGCCAACCTGGAAATTAATTATATCTTTGCACTAATGTATTCATTGCACCCCGTCTTCTGTGTACAATTCTACTGTATTATTGTTGAATATATTACTGTTGCTCTAATATTAGTAGTTCCTGTCCAGTTGCCTAGCCGGCTGCTTCTTTCCGTTCAGACGGTGTACACCTACAAACATGGAACGTGAAAGAAGTTGCACATTACCCAATTAAAAAGCTACATCGATTCCACCAAATTATAACCTCTTAAGACAATGTCTTCAAAAGGTGACGCCAGGTCGCACGTGGATTTTAAAATATGTAGGATGAGTACGAATATGCAGTCCCGTTTGCAGCCTGCAACTACTAGTTAAAAGTCTAAAACTTTGTTACCACTTTTTTTCTTCAAAAATGAAATTATAAAGTTTCATATTATTTTATATTTGACATCAATTTCATTAAGTTTAAACAGCTAAAAAGGCATTTCCATCTAAAAAAAGAAATGCCTTATGTGAAAGTATAGAGTATTATATAGTTCTCTCTCTCCATGATGAAAGAAAATTCACCTTTTAAATAAATCATTGAAAGATATGTAATTTTGTGGGGGATGCAATCGTTTGCCAATCGCCGCTATGTTGAGGTGATGCTTCGGCACAAAAATCCCTCGTTTCACAATTACGTTTCTCCTGTAGATAGTGTGCGAAAGCGCACGGTTTTTCTATCCATTCTCTATGGTCAAAGTACAAGGTGCATTCACTCTTAATACGAACAAGCGATTTTAACTCAGTCTGAGTTAATTTTCACTCCTCCAGTCTAGAAATTGCGCTTTTTCTTTTGGAGTGGATAATTTGTGTGTTAAACCTCCGACAGGATCACTCCAAACGAGTGATTTTTACTCAGTCTGAGTTAATATTCACTCCTTTTCGGTGTCGAAAATGCACTTCTCTAACTGGAGTGTATTTCACTCTCTTGTTTTAAGAGTGTATGTTGTCCAGTTGATCTTAAAACGCAGAAAAAGGAAAGATGTTTTACTCATTAAAGACGATTGTCAAGAAATTTTGCCAAATTAAGAGTCTTTTTCATTTTGTACATTTTAACAGTTACAACAGGGTTCTCCATCAGCATACAGTTAGTTTTAATTTCCTGTTCTTAATGAGTTAAACCAGTACTTTGAGTGAATAATTTCTAAAATATATAGGTTTCAAACTTGAAACTTTCACTCCGACCGCATGTCGAGCCTCAAGTTTAACACAATTTAAGTGGTCTGTGGTCAAACACATCAGCTAAGTACGTAACAGAGCAAATTCAAGAGAAGTTAGTGAAAACACGCGTTCTTTGTGTCAAGAAGGAAGAGACGAACCGTGCCTCGAAGTTCAAAAAATCTTGACAAGATCCTACTGCGAGAAAGTCATCTGACTTCCGTAGGAATAAGAAATTGCTCATGCTCAATACTATTCTGTTTACAACAAAGAAAATAATCAGCCACCATATCATTCCTGTTTTGCTCTAGACTCTTCTCATGCAGGAAGTTACAAAAAAAAACCTTCTATCATACGAAATATATTTCATTTTTTATTTATTCTGATAGCATCTTGCGGACTAGTCTGGAATAGCTCGCTGTCCCCTTGGGATCCGTGAACTGTTGGGAACCACTGATATGGAACCCATTAAGTTACAGGAAAAACGAATTTAAATAAACTAAAAGTTAAAGTTTTCATTTTGAAATGAAGGTGTTATAATGGTGTTTACAAAGTTGTGGTTATTGATTTAATGGAAAAAAATGTGCAAGGAGACAGGCGTACCCAGCGAGAAGTCTACTGGCGGCACAAAGAGTGTCAGAGTTATAGCCATTTTCGATCGGTGGTCAGGTGGCGCTGATTTTAAAATTATGGGAGTAAATTGTGAGTTTTATCGAAAAAAAAAACTGCGCTAAACAGCATCAATACCATCAATTCCTTAAAAACAAAGTAACAAAAAGCGAATTGTACAAGTCAGCAGCTTCGGTATCGATATTTTTGAGGAGCTTGAACATTCTCGGACCGGTCGGAACGGGTTAATGTGAGGATTTTTTTTTTAAAGAATCTCCCATGGTTCGGTAGGATATAATACAAAAATGCTAAAGGAGAATAAATATTGAAATCCTTAATATTAGCAAGCCTAATTATTAATATACAATAAAAATTCAAACTAATCTACTGGCAAATGTTATAGCAAATATTACCACTCTTTTTATTGAAAATTGCTAAATAGAATTTGATTTCAATCATTGATCCCAATTGGACACTATTCGGCAACATTTAATAAGGCGCATTGCTCTATGAGTTAGAGAAATGATTGGCTTTAAAATGAAGAATCTAACCTCAGCCTTCCTCAGTGTAATGACTCTACTCTCCAAACAGTGCCCTATCGGATCTAGCATGCCCTATCTATGGAAGATTTATGCTGACTTTCTTTTCTTATAATTTAAGAGAATTTTGAAATGAAAAATCGAAGGAACATGTAAATGTTATTCTGAAGATGCTAGTCCGCACTCTCTGTCTGAAATCAAATACTGTATTCTTCGGATCTTTGAAAATTCTTTTTTGTTAGAAAGTTAAGACCCCAGAGACCTATTATTCATGATTTTTGTCCATCCGGAATGAAATGTGTCCGAAGTCAATCGCCGACTTCCCACTGAAATGATATTTTTAGTCATTAAAATTGCTGTTGCCACAACACCATTATCATGATTATTTTATTGAAAATTAATGTTTAAAGCACAATTTATTTTTGCCATTTAAAAAGTTTGGAAAAAACCTCAAAACTGAATATCATTTCAAAATGTTGCAATTATTAAAGGGAATGAAAAATATTGGGATTTTTTTTAATATCCATAATCCTTATATATGCCATTTATTTCGTAAATTAGAATTAGATATACTTTACAATTTAAAAATAGTATGCACGTTTTATAATAATATATTTAGAATAAAAGATTGAATGCCAAAACCTACAATTTTCCAAAAAAGTTATAAAAGTTTTAGTTTAATTTTGAACATGTTTTCCTCATATTCCTTTTTTTTTTTTTTTTTTTTTTTTTTTTTTTTTTGTCGAACTCAGTTACTTAAAAATTACATCTGAAAATTAGTTTTCGGTTTTTACCCGCCGAATATTAAAAAGCAAATATACATGAAAAAAAAGAAAGCTTTCACTTTTTAAAGCCCTTTTTTATTCACACTAGAACACTCCTCACTGAGACTTGTTTAAGCAGTAAATTACCTTCCCCAAACACTAATCCGATAGCCCATACACAATCTTATTATGGAAATTGATATAATTTGCTAAATAATTCAAAAACTAACTTTATAATTTGATGAAAGAAATTCATATTTTCCCTATTAAATCCTTAGATTAAATCCTGATAGTTTAGAATATTGTGATACTTGGCAATATATAAAGCTAAAGCCCTTCGAGTTTCGTCACATTAATGTAATAAGTTAAAAGGTATGTATTACAAAGTACAACCGTATTATTTACAGATGACAATTTATTTGTTTTATTGATGATTACAATTTGCATTTTTTACCCAAAAGCCGGCTAACGAATTATTTGGTGGCTCAGTGGCTGAGAGCTATTACGTGCCCACCTTATAAGCCCAAATTTGAGCCCCGGCTGAGTCGCCAAATTTTTTCTTGATATGAAAATTGTAGGAACACATGTCATATGATTAGGCATGTAAAAAATACCTTGAGTACCCATTTGGCTTTTCGGAGCTACTCAATCGGCACAATTTAGTCTCTGCATGCTTTATCATCTAACTGAGACCTCAGATTCATTGTAACCTGGAAGTCAAAATTGGTAGCGCGAGTCGATTAGATAGTGCTGCAAAATTAAGTTCTCAGTTGTGGAGAGTATGACAAGTCTGTGAAGGCTTAAGCGCTAACACAGCCAAGTTCGAAAAAATATACATTACTGAAAAAAAAATCTTGACACTTATAATAAAATTATAAGTTAATTATAGTAAACTAATATAAGTTGAAATATTATAAATTATTTGTATTAGTATATTACAAAACAATTTTCCTCCTTCACATAACAGCAGCGCATTCTATCGATCGTTTCGTGTACACTGTTTTAAATAGTCTAAATTAGTGTTTTTTGCTGTTTCTAATGCAACTCGGTAACCGAGCCCGGAGTAGAGAACGACCCGATGTTTTGGCGAAGTGGGATTGCTTCCATTTTTATTGAGCGCCACAAGGGAGGAAGTCGACTTTTGCTTTTCAGCATGACACATCCGTTTTACAGGAAGGCCGCTTTCACACCCACATTTTCACTCACATATCGGAATTTTTGTCCAGATAAAAAGCCGATAAACCAAGGAGGTATTAATTTGGTATGGGAACATGGAGGTCTTTGTAACCATGACATATTTAACGTGCCCCAGTCTCAATTAGCAACGCGGCTGTCTTTAGTCGAATACAAGCGATTTACAATCGCTTGTATTCGATCGAATACAATCATACGACAATTTATTATCAATTTATGTATTACCAGTTTTTAAACTTCAAAAACTGTAATACAATTTTTTTTTCAAAGGTTGTCTGACATTGAATTTATATTTAATGTCCCTCAAGAAAAGTTAGTTACAATTTTCTAAAATTGTGAACAATACTACTTTACTATTTATTGGAACTAAGGTCTGAATTACCTAGTATGTACGTAGGTTCTTATAGGAGACAAATAGGTGAACGAACAAGGATTAGAACATGATTAGAATTAGAACAACATAGATAACTAAACGAACATATTTATAACATTCGATTATAACGTCAACAGTGATTGAAGTTAAAGTTCTTACAATAAGGTTAGGTTAGGTTTGGATTATCGTCGCACTAGAGCTACACGAGGGCTATTGGCGACGGGCGTCGTATTTTAGAACCACAGTCAGGTAACGAGCCAACACCTGAATAGGCACCCAACGCAACCGTTAAGGGCGACATCGTACGCAGCGTTAGGACTTTGAAGGATATTTAACGTGCACTCCCTTACACGGGGTATTATTCGTCGGACATTTTTGGCTGCACGGGCCGTTTATAGGCCGGCAGCTATTTTGGCGATGCCCGGACCCGAACCTGGGACCTTCCGCATGCTAAGCGAGTTCTTAACCGACTGGGCTCCCCAGCCCCCTTACAATAAGCTTCGGGCGTTGCCAGATACACAACAGGCATTATAAATAAAGAATTGAAAAAATTCGCGAAGGTAAGTATTAACCCCTTCACTCCCAATGCATTCATAAGCTTGTGACTTTTTTTTTTCTCACAATATAAATTTTACCGCTTACTTCGGTAGAATGTGTACAGTGTTGCGTACAATTAATAAGGGGGGGGTGCATTTAGATCATTTTTTTATTACTGCCATCGAGGAAAGGTTTGGTGACTCCTTCGATTTCATTTTTCAACATGAAAGCACGTCATGCAATCGAAGAAAACAAGTCAAGAATTTCTTAAATCGATATGGAAATTCTCCAATAAAGACTATTGTTGTCTTGCAAATAGTCCGGATCTCCAATCTAATTTTTTCAAATGCTTTGAAGAAACATTGGTAAAAGAAGACCAGCAAATATGAACGAACTACGCCTAGCCATCAATGAAAGCTGGAGTGAAATTGTATCAAATTTATGCCACAACCACACAACCAGTTAGTTGCATCTATGCCTCGGCACTTAAATGCAGTAATCAAGGCAAATTTGTGGAGGACCCACAAATTATTAAAGTTACTTGATTGAATACTTTTTCCCCCAAAGTGCTGATCGAAAAAAATTTCTTTGAAGAATTCATTTAATTTATTTTTTGCATCTTATTGTATTATCATTTACTATACACAAAATAAGCTAACTTTTGTAATAAAATACTTTAGCTCGAAAACCATCTCGATTTCGTCGAAAACAACGTTTTATATTAACGTATCGTGGTCAATGTTTTCCAGGAAAGTATACTTTTTGCCAGGGGATGTATGTATAAGACACTAATTTGGGGTAAACTACACTCCCTCATTTAAAAGAAAGTTCTATCCATGATACATTAACCATAGATATCAGCGATTCATTCACGCAAATGTCCACAACCGCAAAACTGTAAATAATTATGTAAACTTACAAAATTACTGCATTGTAAAGTCCGACTTTTGCTAGTCAGCATGACACATCCATTATACAGGAAGGTCCCCTTCACACATACATTCTCACTTACTTTATAACACGTATTATTTCAATAATTATTTTACCGGAAGAACTGTTGAATAGATCACAATGTTCGTTGACTTTTATAACATTTGAATGTGTTGACTTGAGTTATCCTTGGTAATATACTTCATACAAATTTGAATTATGAATATATATATAATACCAGTTTTTCAACTTCAAAAACTATAACATATTTTTTTTTTTGAACGAGCTAATGCTGTCGTTTAAATCCTCTGCTGTCAAAAAAAAATTATTTACATTTTTTTGAAAATGTGAATAATGATGGTATTATAAATAAAGAATTAAAAAAAATTCGCTTAGGTAAGTATTAACCCCTTCACTCCCAATGCATTCATAAGCTTGTGACTTTTTTTTTTCTCACAATATAAATTTTACCGCTTACTTCAAATACATTCTCTATTCATTTTTCTATAGAGTATTATTTTCTTTTGGTATCATTTAATAGAAGAATGAAATTTAAACAGTGTTTGTTATAGATAAATGAAAAATATGATAAAATAAAATGTATTTTGAAAGAATTTGAATAAATAAACTGGTTTCAAATTCTTCATGTTTGTATTTTTCAGTGTTTCAATATGAAAGTAGAATATGGGACACTTTAGCGCCGGAAGTCCAAAGGTCAAGTCATCAGGGAAGGAGTTGGGTGCTCTCTAGTGGCTCGGAAGTCACGTGACCGGAAGTGGGATGGGAGTCGTGTGGTCTCTAGGTGTTCGGTGGAGTTGAGTTGTTTTTTTTGGGCTAAAAGTTGAGTTGTAGGGTTGCTGGTTTGTTTGGCGTGACGTATAACCTTACTGTATTGTTTTAGTTGAGTTGTAGGTGTACTGATTTGTTTTGCGTGACGTAGTTAGGAAATATAATAGTTTCGGAATGGCAACGGATCGGTTATAGTAAAAGAACAGTTATTTGTAATTTTTATTGCATAACCGCGAAAGCTTAAAAGTCTTGTTTTTATGAAAAATGGGTTATTTCATGGGATGACGCTACCGAAGGCAGCACCGTGTATTATAGGCTTATATATCACTTTATGTATTGTGTTATTATTGACATTTATGAGACCTACAAGAACAGCAATCGACTTTGTAATTAAACCTAATATTACTGTGCAACTTAATGAAACTGAAATTAATTAAATTAGTTTGGCATAATAGTTTTTAAAATGAATAATCTTATTTCTTCTTCATTCACCAATCCTGAACAACCTGCTAGTTTTGGGGGAGTTGCATCTTTAACCCGCGCTTTAAAAGGTAAAGTTAAGAAAAATGACGTAAAGAAATGGCTGGAAATGAAAGATTCGTATACGTTACATAAACCCGTAAGATACAATTTTAGTCGCAATAGAGTTATAGTTGGAGGCTTAAATGAGCAGTTTCAAGCGGATCTTGTAGATATGCAATCCCTTTCAGAATTGAATGAGGGTTATAAATATTTGTTAACGTGTATAGGCATTTTCTCAAAATATGCTTGGGCAATACCTCTTAAAGACAAGACAGGACTTAGTGTTTTAAATGCTCTTAAAGACATCTTTAAGGAAAGGAAACCTGAAAAACTACAAACGGACGACGGAACAGAGTTTCGAAATTCTAGAGTTCAAAAGTATTTGAAGGCAAATGAAATTCACTTTTTTACCACACACAATGCTACAAAGGCTTCAGTTGTAGAGAGATTTAATCGTTCTCTGCGTATGAAAATGTGGAAATATTTTACCGAATACAACACTCGCAAATACATTGACGTTATACATAAATTATTGAAAAGTTACAATCATACTTATCATCGAAGTATAAAAATGGAACCTATTTCCGTCACCATTGATAATCAGGCCCAAGTTTGGAAAAATTTGTATGGTTCATTGTCAACATTGGATGCTAAACCTATTACTCCATTTCAAGTAGGAGATAACGTTCGTATCAGTAAAATAAAGGGACGCTTCGAGAAGGGGTACGAACAAAATTGGACTTATGAGATATTTGTCGTTGATAAGATTATTCATAGAACGCCACCCGTGTACAAAATCAAAGACTTGCAGAATGAGGATATTCAAGGAACATTTTATGCACAAGAACTTCAAAAAGTAACAAAGACAGATTATTTTCAAGTGGAAAAAATTCTCAAGAAACGTAAAACTAAAAAGAAGACAGAATATTTTGTGAAATTCAAAGGTTACCCTGAAAAATTTAATGCTTGGGTGTCCGACGTCAAAATGCTATAAATAGTATTTACATTCGGCCTTTTACGTTAGTTATCAGCATGTCGTTCTACTTGACACTTGTCTCGGACAGTTCCATGTCCTATTTCCCTGATAATAAAATTTCTCGTTTCATAACCCAGTTACCTTCGCCTATTAATTTAAAAGGTGAATGGGAGGTTGGCCTGTCTGAAATTATGTATCCTCATTCTTGGTACAATATCAATTGAACAAACAATGGTTTTTCTTATGATAACGGTGATGGTAAAATACAAAAGAAAAGAATTGATGTAGGATGTTACGAAATCATGTACGATTTATTATCTGCTATTCAATTATCACTCCCTAAAAATCCTTCCAAATTTACTTTCTCATATAATAAAACTACCAAACGTGTCAAAATTGATGTAGTGAAAGGAGCAGCCCTTTATCTAGAAGATTTAGGACTCATGTTGGGTTTTAAACAAAATTCAATTATTCGTGGAAGCGTAAAAAGCGAATTTCAAGCTGATATTCAATCTGTTTTTCCATTTTTCTACGTATACAACGATCTCATTTCACCACAAATAGTAGGGGATGTCTACGCACCTCTATTGAGAATAGTCCGAGTTACAGGACAAGATGGTGATATGATCAGTCAACATTATGACAGACCTCAGTACTTACCTGTTAATCGTCAATGTCTTCAGACTATCGAAATGGAACTACGGCTCAATTCCGGGGACCTTGTACCTTTTGAAAGTGGTAAAGTGATAGCCATTCTACATTTTAGAATGAAACAAATATTATAAAATACATCTACAGGGTACACTGTTAGTCATTCGAACAGTGGTTACTGCACAAGTAACATCATGAAGGTTCCTTACGTCTGTTGTACAAAGAATTTTGAAGATCATTATTCAGGAGTGGGATCGGGACTAGATCATTATCGAGGTGTCAATTTCCAGAAAGGGTATGGATTAGGAGGCTTTTTTCGTCGTATATTTCGTGCCGCTTTACCTTTCTTGGTAAAAGGAGGTCGAACAATAGGGAAAGAGGTCATTAGAACGGGCACTCATGTGATGAGTGATGTACTAGAAGGTCAAAATTTGAAAGAATCAGCAAAGAAAAGATCTCAAGACGCTGGAAAAAGCATAGCTCGTAAAACTATAGATACCTTGCAAGACATGGTCGGCAAAGGACATAAAAGGAGACGCAAGAAGCAGAAGCGAGTCATTCCTTCAAAGAAACGAAAGGAGAGCGGACGTGACATATTTGACGAGTAATGGCTTTCATACTTAAAGATTCGCCGGTATGCGTGAAATCGGAACTAGAACTGTTTCATTTACCTCCTACACAAACAGCCATTGATAGTAGTCAATGGGTGGAATTTTTTCCTGTATCTAACGCATCCGACGGTGGTCCTGTTGAGTTTCATATATCTGGAAGTGCCGAAGAGTTTATCGACTTGAGCCAAACACAGTTGTACGTTAAAGCCAAAATAGTTAAAAGTAACGGAGATTCTCTAGAAGCTGATTCAAACATTGGACCGGTCAATTTGTTCTTACATAGCCTGTTTTCACAAGTGGACATAACAGTCAACGATCGACTCATCTCCAATTCAAACAATACTTATCCTTACAGAGCTTACTTGGAAACCTTAATTAATCATGGTTTAGATAGTAAAACTTCCCAATTAACGGCTGAAATGTATTATAAGGACTCTGACGATGGATTAAAAAAACGCTCCAAGTTTTTTGCAGAAAGTAAAACCGTAGACATGATAGGTAATTTACACAGTGATTTGTTTAACCAAGATAGACTCTTACTGAATATGGTAGATTTGAAAGTCAAATTAATTCGCAGTAAACCCGAATTTTGCTTAATGGGGGCTGAAGGATTCAAAGTCGTTTTGGAACATATAAGTTTATTTGTGAGAAAAGTGCGTACCAGCCCAGGTGTCATCATAGGACATGCCAAAGCACTTGAAAAAACTACAGCCAAATATCCAATCAACAGAGTGCAGTGTAAAGTTTATAGCGTACCCAAAGGTTATATGTCTATTGTGCAAGATAACATTATCGTCGGAGAGATGCCCCAAAAAGTTATCATAGCTTGTTTAGATAACGATGCTTTTCATGGAAGTTTGAACAAGTCTCCATTTGAATTTAATCATCACAATTTAAATTTTATCGGACTTTACATTGATGGAAATCCAGTTCCATATAACCCCATGGAGTTAAATTTCGAACAAAACCAATATGTGCGTGCCTATAATAGTTTATTTACGGCTACGCAAAAGACTGGACAAGATCAAGGAAACTTTATGTCCCGTGAAGAATATTTATTGGGAAATGTCATATATGCCTATGATTTGTCACCAGACGTTTGCAATGGAGATCATTTAAATCTCATAAAACAAAGTAATCTTCGTTTAGAAATGAAATTTAGTAAGGCCTTGGAAAATACTATTAATATTTTAGTATATACCCAATTTGACAGCGTTATCGAGATTTCAAAGAATAGAAGTGTATTGTGTGACTTTGGTAATTAAAGAAGAAGAAAATGGAAGCTACATTGATACATAGAATCTTATCTCAAAATGTTTACACTTCGCCTTACTTTCGTGGAGTTTATGCAAGTGACACTATACCTCCCCTCAAAACCAAATCATCTGTTGTTGTCAATTTAGATAAGTCGTCCGAAAGTGGAAGTCATTGGATTTGTATGTTTACTGAAGATGGAAAACACTTGGAATTTATTTGTAGCTACGGCAAATCTCCCTATTTTTACGGAGATATATTTAAACCTTTCCTATCAAATTTTTTAAATGTCAGTTGGAATAATACTTGTTTTCAAAGTTTGACTTCTAATGTATGTGGAGCCTATTGTATTTACTTTTTATTTAAACGTAGTCAAGGACATTCTCTGTATTGTATAATTAATGAATTAAATCAATGTAAGAAAAATGATTTTAGAATTTATCAATTTGTTAAGAAACATTTTGGTTTAAGAATGCTCTTTCGAAAATAAAAATATATTATTTTAATAAACACTGTGTTTGTACTTTATTACATTGTACTTTTTTTTTATTCATTGTCAACATAAAAAATATTTGATTATAATATTTAATTATAAACAAAACTAAAATAAAAAAATTTATAATTTTTTCTTTAAAAACTTTTACTAAAAGTTCAAACTTTTATTTTGAAAAACTTTTCAAGTACTTTAAGTGTTATTTAACTTAAAACTAAAATACAGTAAATTAATTTTTAAATTTTTTCTTTCTGAAAAAAAGTTTTTAAATTTTTTTCTTTCCGAAAAAAAAAGTTTTAAGAAAAAAATTCAAGTTGAAAAATATTTTTCATATTATTTTTAAAAAAATTTCATTATTTGTACAAACATATTTTTAAATACCTTTAAAGAAAATTTTATGAAAAAAAAATACAGTAAATTAATTTTTAAATTTTTTTCTTTCTGAAAAAAAAAAAGTTTTAAGAACAAAATTCAAGTTGAAAAATATTTTTTCTTATTTAAAAAAATGATTGTTTTTGTACACAAATATTTTTAAATACATTTAAAGAAAATTTCACATGAAAAAAAACTGGTTAAATAAAATGACAAGGAATCCTTTTTAACAAACCAAACTATTATTTATTATATTACTTTAGTTACAATACATATAAATAATGACAAAATCATTTACAATATATATATATATAAACAATGACAAAATAAATTACAATAAAGTAGAATACAATTAATAAGGTAGCCAATTGTTCATTTTAGCATACATGACATTATCTTTAGAGTTATACCTTTTCTTATTCACAATATATTCAGAAGGCATGTTAACCTCTTTTAAAGCTTTATAAAATGTTTCACTTCCAAGAGGTGCTTTTTTTCGATCTCTCAATACATCATTAATCAAAATAGCAATATTAGTTTCAGGCAATACATTTCCTTTGTAAATCACTTCACCATGATTATTCCAAGACAAAATGGATGAATGATTCTTTAAAAATTTAACAATATTTTGAGCTGTTCCTTTATGACGCCTGGGGGCTATATTTATTAAATGTTGCTCAAGAGGGTCTTTGAAGGGGGAGACCTGTTGCGACTCAGTATCGATTTTTGATTCAAGTTCTACTTTTGGTAGATCCTCATGTTGTACGATAGGAGGACCATTACTCTCCACTTTGGGAGAGCTATCTGAAAGTTGACCCGATTCTACAGCAGAAGGCTGTTGAAATTTCAGAAATTTCTGGAGTACTTGCAAATATAATGCCGCTTTCTCGTCATCTTGTAAATGCGACTTATTTAGTATAAATTTCATTTTTGAGTCGAGTTCAGATAAATGTTCTTCTAATGGCCCATGGGCAGGAACAAGAATAAATTTTTTAGTGTTATCCATTGATTAACGTTGAAATAACAGAAACGGCCGCTGGTAAAAGAAAACTCAAAAAGCCGTTCCCTTTTTGCACAAGAATCTTACGTTTTCTAAACAAGGGGACTTTCTTATCAGCCAACTTTCTTAAACTGTTTTTATAAGGAGTTAGTTTCCTTTTTAAGTTTTTAGATAGTGGAACCTTTCCGTGTATTACATTTAAAGCACATTCACAAAGAGACTTAATAACACTATTTGGACAATTTTTAAGAAAATGCGATTTCTTTTTACATTTACTTATGTATTTCAGAGCAGACAAATTATGCTGTGCACAGCCTGACATCTTAAAGTCAACTGAAATTTCAACTTACTAATCACATGTTTTATTTAGGTTGATACACATAATATGTATCACCAGGAAAAATACCCGTACGTAATCTAAAATCATCGTCAGTGGTTGGTAATAAATCGATAAGAAGATAAGAATAAGGTTTCTTGGTTGCGTCATGAAACGCCTCTTGGAAAAATTTTAATTGAGCAGGATACAGTTGGCGGCCTAAGTGTGTGACTTGTGATTTATCACGAGGATTTTTAAACAATACGATATAGTGACAATTTAATGAAATATCCCTCATTTGGGATCCTTTGTGAAATAAATTTTGCACAATAAAAATGATACTAATGTTTCTATGGTGACCTGTTTTAGTAATTAAATTGGTCATTCGCTTATCATTAGCGAGTTGAACCATCAAATCGTCAATAATCAATAGACAATTTTGTAAAGTATCCAAATTAGAGGGCAAACCCTCCACAAAAGTAACTCCTGAAATTTGACTATAAAGTTTTTGGTATATACCATAACACCAATAAATTTTCGAGGGTTGAGGCTTTAGCATTTTAAAATCAAGTAATTTTTTAACAAAATGACTTTTGCCCGCACCAGTGCTCCCACAGATCAAATAATTTGCAGCGTGTTTCATATGCGAGAGCTCCATGGTGAATGACAATATAATTTAGATACACAGGTTTATAAACTATCACAGATAAAATTATAATATTTATAAAGTAAATGTTTTATCAACATTAAATCTTATTATATACATAGATATATATATAGTATAATATGTACATATAGATATATACATAGATAAAAGCTTATGTACAGCTAAAGTTATAATTTTACACAATAACAGATTATTTTTTAGTTATGACCATAAGGATAGGTAACAAAATTATCACGAATAACGCGTTTATCAAAATTAAAACTATATTTTTTTTCCTCCTTACATGATAAAATCCGAACTTTATTCAGATCTCTCTTTATCTTGTAAGGATTGACTGTTACAACTTGTTTGTTAGGGGCATTCATGACAATATTTTTTATAGAGTCAAAGTTTAATAATTGAGAATTTTGATGATTTAATGTAAATCCTCTGATTTTACAGCAGGATTTTCCCGATGCAGTGCAATATGCATAATTTTTAGGGCCTGCCGAAACAAACTCTATGATATGATCTCCTGGAGTCTCATCAGTGAAATCACCTAAATAGTTACCTAATGGAAGATCATTCATTGAGGGATCAGAAATATAAATTATAGAGTCCGTGTCATAGTACAAGGCTCTTGACCCTAAATTATTGAGTTCTCCGTATAATTTTAAGCGGGCATAGGCTGTGGTGAAAGCAGCAATAAATATATTAGTCTGTATGTTCTGCGCTACAAACTCATTCTTGTGTTGGTATTGTAATAAAGCAACATCATCGGTGGGGAAAGTGACATTTTTAATCTGAAAAGAAATGAAAGATATTTTTTAAAAAACACCCTTTAATGGTGTTATCATGCTTGTATTACATGGAGGGAGCTGAAAGAAAAATAACAATAAAAAAAATGGACTTACGTCTACTTTACGTTCAGTGAAGTATTTGTTGAAGTCTCCCACGCTTGATACAAAGACAGTCTGCATTTTCCCCTCGTCATTCTGTCCAAATTTTCCCCAAAAGGAATTTAGCATCAATTTGGCGACCGCACGGCGTCCAGGATTAACAGCTATATTATTGATATTTAATTGAATGCCTTCGGCATTTTCATAGTCTTCTATATATTTAAGTTTAGCTTCCTCACTAACAACTCCTGTTGGAAATCCCGATGCCTCTTGTTTAAGTTTTAGAAAAGTATTGATGTATCCATTAAATAATTGGGTGCTTTGTTCCTTAAAGTGGTATATTTCGTGAATTTTAACTAGAACGTAACCCATTTCTATAGCTTTAAGTATTTCAACAGTTACCCAGGTACCTGTTAGATTACGTTCTGATTGAGTGTGAGTGCATGAGACATTTTGACGTGTTTCAATGCATGATCTACACAACCCGAAAATAAGTTTGTTATTAGATCTATAAGGCAATACGGGGTGAAACAAATCGTTAGGAGGGGTTATGGTACAAGATATCAGTCCAAAATAGTCCTTAAGGGGTCCGAAATTTTCTGTTATGATTTGAGGGTGTCCTACGGGGTATGAGGCATATTTGTTGACATAGGGGTATAGGGACGTATAATCTATATACCTAATCTTTTCTAAGGAATCTACTTTATGATACATTTTAGAGACGCCTGTACGGCCACCATAGAATGCATCTCTCGGACTTAAGCGAGGTACACACTATAAATAAATAAATAAACAAATATGTAAATACAAATTTACACGAAATTATTTCCCTAACATTCTTTAAAACAAAATAATAGTAAACTTACAGAAAAGGTAGCAAGGAACTCTTTGAGAAGTGGATCCGTCTTCTTCATAGAGTTAAAGTCGTGTTCCCACATCTCAACCACCTTATATCCCGCTGCTTCCAACTGTTGCTTTTGAGCTCGGGAGTCCTTCTTGAGGGTCCACATCGGTTTATGATAAAGGGGGTGGATCGTGCTTGAGTTGTAACACTTGTCGCAGCCGTGGTAGAAACAGCCCATAAACTGGTAGATGGTCTTTGTTTCCTCACAGTAGCCATCTACGAATCGTCCCTCCACTTTTACTTCACCATGGCCGTTGGCATATTGATGAATATGGCAATCTAAAAATATATAAATAAATAAATAAATGAAAGAATACAATTTTTTTTTATCCTACTCTGAAAACTAATAAATTACCTTCAGTCTTCTCTAGATATTGTAACCATTCAATACTGCCCCTGCTAGTATTGATATTTCTTGTATAACCTTGAACAGGAACAACTGCTAAGGTGCCAGGAAGTAAATGATTTGTTCTGTAGACTGCCATACATGCACTGGCGATGGTGATGTATTGGAAGGGATCCACTCCTGTGACGTCTAGAAACTCCTGTCTGAAGTTGAGGCAGCATCGCCTCAAGATGTCCACGTCCGACCTAATAAAAAAAAAAAGTTTTTTAGTTGTATTTTTTTTTCAACACACATTTAAACATTGAATACATTTATTAACGCAATTATTTTTCAAATTACCTGCAATAATCCACAAACTCTTGGGCAAAATCAAAGGGTTCCAACTTGCGCTCCTCATACCAGGCAGGAAATTTTTCACGGTCCCCGGAAGACATCATTTCTGGCATGTAATAATGCGGGTCAGGCAAAACTCCGATGTAAGAGTCGTTTTCGCTAAAATAAAAATTTACACTTTAAGAAAAAAATATATATTTCAATAAAGTCAACATGCCATAATTAAGTTACTAAAAACTATTACTCCTTCTTAAGTTACTAAGAGACATTTTCAAAATTAAATATATTTAAGTAATGTCAGTAATTTATTTCAAATAGGAAAAAAAACACCTATAATTAGCAATATTATCTTTATTTTTTATGTTATAGAATTTATTTTAAAAACGTAACAATCGTCTTAAATTTTGTTAGCTACTAAAAATAATAATTGATAACATTACACTGAAAAAATATTTTTACATTAGAATTATTACGAAGAATAAATACTATTTAAAAGAATACAATAAAATGAGCTTACTTGGTGTTAAATAAGTGGGGGAAGTATCCTTTCTTTAACTCATACAACCCAAATGTCTTTGGCATTTTTGAAAGGGCCATAGGAATGAAACTGAATGAATCTATCACTCTCACATTGAACTTGGGATGAACAATCGAAAGTATTTTAGATCCATTCAGAATGACTTGTGGTTTCACGCTTTGTTTAATTATGTATGATAAAATGAATAGGCCGTCGAAACCAGACATGTTATGAGCGAGTAAACAGTAATTTTTATGCTTAGCCGAAAAGATAAAATCTCCAAAGTTTTGAAGAGCACGAGGACCGGCAAATATAAATTCCGTGCCATCAATGTAATGGGCAATAGCCAAATTTACTTCATGACACCCTGAATCTTGTTGCGTTTCGAAATCGAAAAAAATATAGTTGTTATCGCATTTAGAAACAGGTTTCTTTGTCATAAAGCATTGATGGTCAGATGTATTTACCATATTTTTACAATTCATGCATTTAGCATGGCCGCAGACATGTGGATTGGACTTGTTATAGATTTTGTAACACTCGGTGCATAGTCCAAGTTGGTCACAAAAGGATTTCTTTTTCGTCCCGACCTCTTTATGCCGATTGAAGCATTCAAAAGACCGACAGGATTTATGACATTCCTGGCACTCGACAGGTTGCTCTGTGTGACAATTGGTTGAAAAGCATGTTGGACACGTATCTGGGCATCGATGTGCTGTTTTTGTGTTATAGCCTACGTCACAAGTCTCACAATAGTAACCACTTCCGAGGAAAGCATTCATTTTTTTAATGACGTGATAATGTTCATCTTGAAGCCATATATAAATGCGCTTTTCCTGTGGGGGACCCTTATAAATTATCTGCAATCAAAAATGTGTTTTGAAACCATTTGATTTTAATTTTTTTTCAATTTAATTGTATAAACTTATTTTAAAATGAATTACCTTGTTAAAGGAACCGGCATCCACAACATTGATTTGAAGATTTAAATATTCTTCAAATTTCTTTATTTCTGGAATGCCACATGGTCCTAACGGAACACCCGCCTTTGAGTGTAACTCTGTTGCTAATACTCTTTGTAAGGGCTTACGGCTATCCCTGATAAGTTTTAATCGTTTGTCATTTTCAACGACAGCCTTTGCAACTATTATTGCTCGTGCACAACAGATTTCATCGTCGTTTTGAATTGATATGACCGACGTTTTTTGTAAAGTGCTTAATGCTAAATTTGAAACAGATGTACGGCCTCTACCGCTTGGCATTTTTACTGTGGATACATCAATATCTAGGGAATCGTCAACTTTAATTTCTTTACCCGATTGCATCACCTTTTCAATTTGGGACACTATTTTTTCTGGTGTCATGTCCGAAACTTTTATTAATTGCGTTGAAATGGGCCTATCTAAAGAATTAGAAGAAATACAAATACGGGCAAAGTCGTTTCCCTTTAATTGGGAGGTGGTATTTTGAATTATATTTTGAAACATGTTAATCATAGCAGAGTTACCACTCAAAATGGGGTCCGTTATGGCATTTTCATTTAGTTTTACTTTATACGACGTTTCTTGGCCATTATATTTCCTTATGAACCTATGGCGGGTTTCTCGAACTGTGAATGGTTCAGAGGCCTAACAACAGAAAATAAAATAATCTAAGTATTTAAAATTAACTTTTAAGTCATTGTAAATTAAATCATAAAAAAAAATATTAAAGTACCGGATTATCGGAACTAATTTCCGTTGAATCGTCCACATCAGCATCGCGCTTTCTCTTTAATTCCTAATAAACAAGGGAATTCTTACTTAATAAAGACCCTTACAGTATACACATATTATATTAGTTATAAAACTTAAATAAAAAAACGAGTATGATTGCAAATTAAAAAAGGAAATATAAGCAGAACTTACCACGAAACGATTCATGATGATTAACACAGCTAACACATTTTATCAAATAGTAAGAAAAATAGATTAAAAGTAGGACTCGGACGAACCTCTTACATAAAAGGAAGTCGAGAGAATACTGATTGAAATAGGGTGCCACCCGTCTTATTTATGCCTTGGTAAAAAAGATAAAATGACTAAAAATCGAACTTTCTAGAATTTTCCACGATGGAGTAATGCCTATCTGTTTGCATGAAGCAAACTTGATAACATCGTCGTCTAAAATATTTTGGTGGGGCTATCTTATTTGTGTTATTTTGCCCTGTCGATTGTAATGTATGCATAAGACTACAGTGCATGATAAGAGTTGTTATGCTGTATGCTTAAGTGTTTGATTATTTTAAGTGCAATTATAGATTAGGGATATTTAAGTGCACGACTGAAAACATCTTGTACAAGAAACACATCAAAATTAATGAATCCATTTTTTATTTATACATAAAAACAATACACCATTTGAAATTTGATACAGAAAAAAGTTTCTCCAGCCTACTAACCATAAGAGTATAACATGACTTGAATAATCGAAGCATAATTCCTTGAAAACAGACGTTTTGCTTTGAATATCGTTGTTTCGCTTTACACTGAAGTTTTGAATATCTTTTTCATGTAAAGAATTTGGAAAAATTATATTACACCTATTCTGAAAAAAAGTATACATAGTTTAAGAACATAGTACTTCAAAGTAGTCTTGATATAATAATTCTGGGGAAAGTAATAAGAATATTTCTTACAAATATATAACAAGTCTTCATTTTAAAAACTATTATGCCAAACTAATTTAATTAATTTCAGTTTCATTAAGTTGCACAGTAATATTAGGTATAATTACAAAGTCGATTGCTGTTCTTGTAGGTCTCATAAATGTCAATAATAACACAATACATAAAGCGATATATAAGCCAATAATACACGTTGCTGCCTTCGGTAGCGTCATCCCATGAAATAACCCATTTTTCATAAAAACAAGACTTTTAAGCTTTCGCAGTTATGCAATAAAAATTACAAATAACTGTTCTTTTACTATAACCGATCCGTTGCCATTCCGAAACTCTTTTACTATAACCGACCCGTTGCCATTCAGAAACTATAATAATTTCCAAACTACGTCACGCAAAACAAATCAGTACACCTACAACTCAACTAAAACAATACAGTAAGGTTATACGTCACGCCAAACAAACCAGCAACCCTACAACTCAACTAAAACAACTCAACTCCACCGAACACTTAGAGACCACACGACTCCCACGCCACTTCCGGTCACGTGACTTCCGAGCCACTAGAGAGCACCCAACTCTTTCCCTGATGACTTGACCTTTGGACTTCCGGCGCTAAAGTGTCCCATATTCTACTTATGAAATTTTAACTATTTTTAACAACAATTTCTTTAAAAAGTTATTTTTATAAAATTTTTGTCATGAAATTTTAGATAAAAATTTAATATTTGTTTTCCCTTGCTACTCACCGTTTCATTCTAGTTGACAAATGAATCTATTTAACTAATTTTATATTTCTAGGGGGGGAAATATATATGGGACTGCAAGTGCTAACTTTATACAAATTTGAATTATCACTTAATAAAACCTTCATTTTTTTTAATTTCAAAAATTATAATATATTTTTTAAATATCAATATTTGTTACAATTGTACGGTTTGGTAATAAGAGAAAAATTCTTTAAATTTTTCTAATAATGTGAATAATGGTATAATAAATGAAGAATTAAAAAAAAAAAATTGCGTAGCAAGTATTAACCCCTTCACAAGTCAGAATTATGCTAAAAAACATACTTTAGGTTTTTTTAAGATTTCTGTTACCTACTCTTTTATAGCTATAATATATATTTACTGAAAAATATAAACCCTTTATTGATTTTCAAAACTGTATTAATATTCATGGATCATAATCGTGGAAGCCGTATGTGTCAATATATGTAGGCGGCCGGGCTACATAATACCGGCAACCTGATGTAAGACATGACATAAACGAAAATAATCCAACTTTAATCTCAGTTTTAAAACACAACGGTTGTTCCAAAAATCAAATCTCACACACAACGTAAATGTTGCTAGAAGCAATCGTATAATGGTTGCGCGACTAAATAACGACCTTACACTGAAAGCATTGACCATCCACACTCATATTCTTTTACCTGTTTTCCGGGGAAAAAATCGGCCTTTCGGTGTATGGCAATGTAATTTTCCGCACCATAGCCTGCTTGTCTTCGCTAGCACACGTTACCTCTCATTTTTTTAAAAGGATTCTTTATGCATAATAATTGCCGCCTATATTGCCGTGGGCTGGTAAACTGCTGTAACCACAACAATGAATTGGACCATTTTTGTTCTAAAAAACATGTCTGTTAGTATTTTTTTTTCTTATCGGTTATAGTAGTTGAGTACTCGCTGCAATGCTCCAAGTCAACTCCAAGAAACTGCAGTTTGCCTGTCCAGCACCGGCAGTCTCCGTCAAACCCGCACCGGCTTAGCGTTCTGTATTCGCATTTCATCGTTTTGTAAATAATTGTTTGAGGTACGCACCACTATTTTTGTTTTGCCCAAATAATATAATATTTTACTTTACTCCATTAGTTTTATACTGGCTGAGACTTTATGGATATATTAAGCTGCTTGCTGTTTACGAGCATGCAGTAGGTGTAATTAATATAAGTTGGCAGGAAAGTGACAATCCGGCAATGGGTTATTTCACGTCGCGAATAACGACAGCTTTAACGGATTGTTTCCAGGAATTGTTTATGTTTTCATATTTAAAAATAAGTTTAATAAGAAAATTTTACTTCTTAAATTTTTGAAATGCCAATTTCTTGCTGTGCTGCTGGTTTTTCAAAACATCTGTTAAAGAAAGCGTGTATTAGAAAGAAAAACTATTTTCATCTATATCGGTCATTTTGAGAGTGAAATTAAGGCGACCAATGACATCGCAGTACGTGAGACCTACGCAGCCAAGAAATCCAGTACGGATACGAATGAAAACAAGAGCGTTCATCAACTGAAATATTCCAATTAAGAGAGGTGTCCAATCCCATTATGGATTATACATTTTTTTCTTTGCTATGTAAGCATAGATTCCCTGGAGAATGAAAAGCTGAACAATGCGAGAAACAAAGACAAGAAGTGTGAAACACTACCTTAAATAATTTTTTTTTTGTGTGAAATCATTTGTTTTACTGTGAGCAAACTCTGCAAAACCTGTTGTTAATCTGATAAGCATGGATAGTGTCTAATAGATTTAAGTTTCCACACCTACCTGCATGTCTTCGCTATTTCCCTTTCCTCTTATTGATAAAAATGATTATGTTTTCCGCCAGTAAAGCCTGGGTCTCCTAAGGATCGTAATCTCAGCGTCCATCACCATAGACACGCCTCTTTGGAAATATTGCTATAAGTACGCTACTGCAATGCGTTTATATTTTCGGACATAATGTGAGTGTGTCAGTCGATAATAGGAACCAAAGCTTTACACCTGCAGTCACCGTGATCTTTGTCTTTCTTTTTATATGTTCCTGCCATTCCCTTTCCTTTCGCTTTTCGCAACCCTTTATTTTCCTCATTGATATCAGTTCCCTGTTAAACTGGAAGTGTCTGTAGCTCTACCACAGTCAACTCAAAAAATGTAAAAAGTTCGTAGTGTAAGCTACAAAAAATAACAGATAAATACGTTACATATTTTTAAGTATTGGTTTAACACTATAGAATAAATGCATCTACTCGATATTAATTGTACCGACTGGCAAAGGCGAAGGAATGAAATACAAAAGCCAAACCCCACACAAGCACACAATTTGGAGAAATTTTATCATTCGGATAAATTGATTATTATTATTTTTTTTAATTTCTTGAAAGTATGTTGTTAGTAAGGAAGAGGAAAACGCAAGAGATGGTAATGTATTCGGAATTCATTGTTTTGTACATATTTGTTTTAGTGAGCACCACTACTTTTGTTCTGCTTTTATTTATTTAAATAACATTTATTTTGACAATATCTACAATACCACGCAATTAATGCTTAAGTTAAAAGCGGAAATGAACTTTCTGCTTACTAACTACACAAATAAAATTTTAAAAAACTTTGCCCTGAACTGTATTTTACATTGTCCTCAACTAATTTTTATACATATACGCTGGTCCCCAAAACAAAGTGCATCAGTGTTAATGCTATGGAGAAAAAAATACATTCTCTGTCACATTTCGCTTGCTGTATTGAATATTTTTTGTAAGCGCATTTATTTATGTGTCAAATGTAGCTGACTTACAGACTCCGACCTTCCAGCTTTTTGGAATGGGTTTGAATACTTTAATTTTTTTAATAAATTACTTTACATATTTGAAGTAAATCCAAAAAGTGGGAAGATAGACACATGTAAGTTATCTACATTTATTATTAAAAAAAACCGTTTTCTTATACTATTCAATACAGCCGTAGAAATGTTTCTGAGAAAATTGTTTTTTTCCCATTGGATTAACACTCAGGCTCTTGATTTTGGAGACCCGCTGCCCAGCACGCTTATTCCCTCATAAGAGGGATATTCATTCTCAAATACTGCATTGTACATTGCATTACTTTGTCACATTCCCCCACCCCCCAGAATGAAAGTCATAAAAATAATTGTTTAAAAAATACTACACTCTTAAAACAAAAGAGTGAAATCCACTCCAGTTGGAGAAGTACATTTTCGACACCCTAAAGGCATGCATATTTTCTCAGACTGAGTTAAAATCACTCGTTTGGAGTGATCCTGTCGGAGGTTTAACACACAAAGGATCCACTTCAAAAGGAGAAGTGCATTTTCCAGTCTGGAGGAGTGAAATCCACTCAGATTGAGGTAAATTGGGAGTGTTTGTTTTAAGAGTGTAGAGTTGTAAAACATCCTACGACTTTCAATTGCACTTCAATAAAATATATTTTATGTGCTAGTATCAGCTGTGTGCCCCGTGTGTCTGATATAAAATTAAATATTAAAAATATGTAGTAAAGTTTAACGTGTAATCCTAACTCGTGTTTGATGTTCGCAGCTCCATTCGTTTTCCAGCATTACCTTTAAAACTTAAAAGTTATATGATAAACTAGCCTTTGAGCTTGTCCGATTTCCTGGAAAATCTTATTATTGCTTTCGAGACATATTGAAACTGGTGGTCCAAATTTGCATCAGTCCGGTAACTCCTTCAGTTCGAGCTGTGGAGTGGTTTGAGACAAACAAAACGACTGACGATCTGACAGGTTTACTAATTTAAAGCGATTGCAAGATGCCCTGCAAGCTATCTGAAATTGACAGTCAAATATGATCGCGGCTATAGACGATGGAATGTTTTAACTTTCAAATTTGAAAAAGAAATGCATTTAGCAGTGGTTTTGAGCACACGTTGGTATCAACAGAAACGAACTTGCTGATATTCATGACAAAAGAAGCATGAATCCTTAAAAACATAAATCCTTAAATAAGAAGATATTGCTAATAAAGATAATTTTCAAAACCTTATATACCCCTATTGCAGCCAGAGCAGAAGAGCCAAAGAATCGGAGCCATCACATTATAATTACTTTCAATTAGGTAATTAATATAAAATATAAGTTAATAGAAGTATTGTGTAAAAGTTCTTTAGATAATTACCAACTTTTTGTGTTAAAAAATTAGTATATAAAATTTTAATTTTTAAAAATCGGTGTTATTAATCGGTGATTACCAAAAGATGGATTCAAGTTAAAAGCATTTCTGTATGCTTAGCTCTAAAATTTCGAATGATCCCCAATACTCATGACATCTGTCCTTCTACAAAATAATTAATAGTTACTCTGACGTACCCTTAATAACGGCGACTTTATGAACTTTATTTATGCCCTCTTACTGGTCAGTACAACATCAGAGTATTAAAGCCCCATCCCTTCCTCTCTTGCTGAATCTACATTTGAACACCAGTATTCCTCAATCTTTCAACAACATTAATAAATTTCATCAAATTGCCTATATTAAAAATTAACAGAGATCTATTAATTAAATATTAATTTAGAAATATTTGCATCGAAACCTAGCAAATATGTTACAGAAACCAGAGGTGAGTAGCATTACACGACTTTTCCATAATTAATTAATTTACACTTAATAATTCAAAAAGGCTAGATGTTTGACAATTCATAGTTTTGCATTAGTGGTACAAAATGACGGAAATGAGTTTGCAACTTTTTTCTTTCATCCGTGTTTTTTTTTTCGAAACAGGGGACAGGAAGGTTATAAAAAATTATTTTAGTCGGAAAATCCTGTTAGCGTTGTAGTTCTACCGCAAATTATTGGCGCAGTGATAAGACGGTAGTCAAATAATAATAAAAAATAATGAAATAATTGTCTGTATAGAAATTGGTTTGCACTGTCATACAACGATCAATCGTAATTTATTTTCCACAAATCCAAAATAGACATGAAAAGTGAAAAAGTGTTACTAGACCCACTAAAAAAATGCTGTAAAATGCAGGCATAATTTTATGCAGTGAACTTTTATTTATTTACCACATCCCGTAGATCACCACATCATTGTCTTCTAGCCCTCTCAATTGAAAGAAATAATTGTAGCTTTCCTGTACAAATACAAAGCAACGTATGCTGCCCAATTGACCTCACAACGTATTTAGAAGAAGAAAGGATGTTCAACCCCAAGGCAGCAGATGGCAAGAAAATTCATCTTGCGAAAAAGCTGTTTTAACGTTTATTTAACTAATAACTAAAAGAACAAAATATAAGACTCATAATGCCCATAATGTTGAATAACATTTTATAGGAGAAAGTGCGTTTCAAGAAAAGCAAATTAAAAAAAAAACTGAAAAAAAGTTATTTTACTGAAATGAAGTTGCTAATGGTGTGTACAAAGTTGTCATTAATGGGTTAAAGTTTAATGGAAAATCTGTGCGTGGGGCGTACCCAGCGGAAAAGTCTACTGGCTGAAAAGAGAGTGTCAGAGTAACAATGATAGTTCTTGAAATAAGAATTCCACCGAATTTTTTTATGATAATGTGCATTGGCTAAGAGGTTAAAATAACTATTAATATCTATATCAAAAATAAATATTATATAATTAAAATTTTAACTAATCCGTCGGAAAATAATATAGCAACTGCTACCACTTTTTTGTTTCAAAAGAAGTAAATATACTCAGATTTTTATCGAATTGTGCATTAATCGGATATTTAGAATAGAAGTTTTAAAAGAAGCATTACTCTAAGATCTAGAGTGATGCTTGGTTTCAAATTGAAGGCCTAATCCTCTGTGCCATGACTCTACATGCAAACGGTGCACTACCGTATCTAGCATGTATTTTCTTACCAACATGCCTGAAAGGCGCAAATTATAAGTCGTATTTTTTGTAAAAAATTCAATAGAATTGGTCAATTTGCCATCGGGAACGCTTCTAAGACTATATTGTATGAATAGAACCTTAGGAATGTGCTTAGTTTTAATGTTAAAATACACCTATTGTCCTCTTATGGCAATGCACCATACACATATGGCCAACTTATGAGAAAGCACACTATGTATATTACATGGTTTGAGATATGACGAACTTATGCTAAAGTTTCATATACACATGGGAAATGATTTTAAAACTTTTTTTTCTGGCATCAGTTTATTTTTCGAAATAGGGGACAGGAAGGCTATTAAAGTTTTTTTGGTCGGGAATCCTGTTTGCGTTTTAGATGTACCTCAAATTTGTGGCGCCGTTATAGGACGGTAGTCTTATAATCATAAAGAAATTGATAAAATAATTAGATCAAAAGAAATAGGTTTGCGCAGCCTTATGACGATCAGTCGCTATTAATTTTCCACGAATCCAAAATGGACATGAAAAGTGAAAAAGTGTTACTAGACCCACTGAAGAATGCGGTAAAATGCAGACAATATTATGCATTGCACATTGATTTATCAAGCCCATGTCATCCTGTAGATTACCACATCTTCATTGGCATCTAGCAATTTAAATCGTAAGAAATAATTGCTGTGTCCCTGTACAAATACAAAGCAACATATGATGTCCAATTGACCTCAAAACATATATCGAGGAAGAAACGATGTTCAACCCCAAAACAGCAGAAGGAATGAAAACTCATCATGCGTAAAGCTGTTTAAGTTCATCTAACTAATAACTAAATGAACGAAATATTAGACACATAATGCCCATTTTTCTAAATAATTTTTGAATAACAAAATATGTTACAAGAAAAGCAAAGAAAATAAAACTGAAAAAATTAGTTATTTTTCTGAAATGAATGTGTTAATGGTGTTAACAAAGTTGCCATTAATTGGTTAATGTTTAATTGAAAATCTGTGCAATGGGACAGTCGTAAACAACGAAAAGTCTACTGCTTGCATAAAGAGTATCAGAGTTACAATGATAGTTCTTTGAAATAAGAATTCTATCGGATTTTTTTTATGATGATGGGCATAGGCGCTGTAAGATTATAAAGATTAAAATCCCTATTAATAGCGATCATAAATGAATAATATATAATACAAATTAAAACTAATCCTTCGTTAAATGTTGAACAACTGCTACCACTCTTTTGTTTAAAAAAATAGTAAATAAAGTTAATTTTTTATCAAAATGAGTAAAATTGTCCTACATTGGTTTTTCATTAAAAGAAGCATTACTCTAAGAATTAGAGAATTGCTATCTGTTCTATGAATCAGCATGCATCTACGTTGTAAACAGTGTGCTGTCGGATGCGGCATGTATTTTCTTACCAACATGTCCGATAGGAGCAAACTATTGCCATTTTTTAATTTAAGACAATTGGTATAAATTTGCCATAGAAAGAATTTTAGTAGTATATTGTAATCTATGGAAACCACAGGAAATGCATAGTACTAATATGGTAATTCACCTATGGTTCTCTTATGGAAATGCACCATTCACATATGACAAACTTGAGAACGCACAGTATATTTATTATATGGTTTGGGGATGTTCCATAGACTTATGATGAGCTTATGCAAAAGTTCCATACATATATGAAAAGTACAGGGGATGAACGCCATGATTGAAAAGGAATTTTCCCGTATCCAGGTCCGTTTGGCGACAGGAAACCTGTTTGTCTCTTGGTTCTTATCTTGATATACAAGCGTTTCAGGGTCGCCGAGGGGGAATAATCAAGTAAGAAAGCGTTTTCCTTTCACCCACCTTAAGTGATAATTATCTTTGTCGCCAAATTGGCGTGACACGGAGGGATATCCATTCGATGAAAGAGATTGTCCCCCTATGCTTTTCGCATGACAAGTCTCTTGAAGCACATCATACGCTGATGATAACTTAATAACATCTATGGCCGCGTTATGGATCAGCTAACTGAAGTGTTAAATATGGTAATGTGTCATTAGATTTATAGTAAACGTACTGTAAAGTATTATATTCATCCTCCATATCACTAGTTTTTATTGCAGTACACTTATCCAAATGCAAAGCACAATGTTATTTTTTTTTGTCGTAATTTTACAGCATAGGGTGATGGTGAAAAGTGCTGCCACCACCCTGTGATGTGAATTTTCCTGTGAAATAAAATCCATTATCCAGTAAATTTAGCAGAAAACTAATGCCAAGTTTCATATAAGGTACGCCATTGTTACTTAGGCTCCACAGATTTAACGAGCACGTGTGTCTCAGTGTACTCGGTGATGGTTAAATGAATTTATTTTCCCAGCAAAAATCTGATTTATAGGAGGACTGGTAGCATGCGGATTTAAAAAATGGTTCTCTCCTGTGTCACTATTTTTGTTAAGAAATGAATTTTAAATTTTTGATATTATCTAACACGTGCTTTCTCACCAACATGACTGATAGGGTCAAAATTATTCATGTTTTTTGTCCATCCGGACTGTATATCTGTACGTTGGCCTATAGCCGACTTTCCCACTGAAATTTAATTTTTAGTCATTAAAATTGCTATTGCCCCATCAGCATGAGAAACTTTATTGAAAATTAATATTTGAAGCACATATTTTTTTTTTCATTTAAAAAGTTTGGAAAAAAACAATCAAAGCTAAATCCCATTTCAGAATGTTACAATTATTAAAAGACATGGCAAACATTCAAGATTTTTTTTAATATCCATCATCCTCATCAGACTCTTACTTTTATTATTATAGATAAAAAACACAGTTCGACAAAAAAAATGCAAGTGTTTGTCCCGAAGCTACTTTGGCGATTTTTTGCTCCTTTGGTGGTCCAATAATAGAGAAATGGCATTTTTAACCCAAGTTTAATAGGGGGATTCATCAGAGATAAAAAAAACTGATTTTTTAACGTTTTTTCATAAAAAACGAATTTTCTGACATTTTTTTTGGCTACAAACAACCTGCAACTGGTTCTTACCTCTATATGGGTGTTAAGTGAGTACCGATGGGCCATTTTGGAACTCAAACACCGCTCCAAAAATGTCTAAATTAGCTATTTCTGGCTCAAAACGCCATTTTTTCAATGTTATTTCATGTTTTTTCGCGTGGCTACTTTTTTGGCTACAAACAACCTGTAAACCTTCATGCAACTGGTTCAATTACCTCTATGGGTGTTAAATGACTACCGATTGGCCATTTTGGAACTCAAACACCGCTCCAAAACTGTCTAAATTAGCTATTTCTGGTTCAAAACGCCATTTTTTCAATGTTATTTCATGTTTTTTCGCGTGGCTACTTTTTTGGCTACAAACAACCTGTAAACCTTCCTGCAACTGGTTCAATTACCTCTATGGGCGTTAAATGAGTACCGATTGGCCATTATGGAACTTAAACACCGCTCCAAAACTGTCTAAATTAGCGATTTCTGGCCCAAAACGCCATTTTTTCAATGTTATTTCATGTTTTTTCGCGTGGCTACTTTTTTGGCTACAAACAACCTGTAAACCTTCCTGCAACTGGTTCAATTACCTCTATGGGCGTTAAATGAGTACCGATTGGCCATTATGGAACTCAAACACCGCTCCAAAACTGTCTAAATTAGCGATTTCTGGCCCAAAACGCCATTTTTTCAATGTTATTTCATGTTTTTTCGCGTGGCTACTTTTTTGGCTACAAACAACCTGTAAACCTTCCTGCAACTGGTTCAATTACCTCTATGGGCGTTAAATGAGTACCGATTGGCCATTATGGAACTCAAACACCGCTCCAAAACTGTCTAAATTAGCGATTTCTGGCCCAAAACGCCATTTTTTCAATGTTATTTCATGTTTTTTCGCGTGGCTACTTTTTTGTCTACAAACAACCTGTAAACCATCCTGCAACTGGTTCATTCGCCTCTATGGGTGTTAAATAAGTAACGATGGGCCATGTTGGAACTCAAACACCGCTCCAAAACTGTCTAAATTAGCGATTTCTGGCCCAAAACGCCATTTTTTATGTTATTTCATGTTTTTTCGCGTATGGAGCTATGATTATGTATCTGGATCTGCTTTCGAGATAATAAAATTAAATTGAGATAAATAAAATTTAATTATGAACACCGAATAAAATGATAACATTTATATAGAAACATAACACATACATAGATACGTAATCATACCTCCATTCGCGAAAAAACATGAAATAACATTGAAAAAATGGCGTTTTGAGCCAGAAATCGCTAATGTAGACACTTTTGGAGCGGTGTTTGAGTTCCAAAATGGCCAATCGGTACTCATTTAACACCCATAGAGGTAATTGAACCAGTTGCAGGAAGGTTTATAGGTTGTTTGTAGCCAAAAAAGTAACCACGTGAAAAAACATGAAATAACATCAAAAAATGGCGTTTTGATACAGAAATCGCTAATTTAGACAGTTTTGGAGCGGTGTTTGAGTTCCAAAATGGCCCATCGGTACTCACTTAACACCCATATAGAGGTAAGAAACAGTTGCAGGTTGTTTGTAGCCAAAAAAATGTCAGAAAATTCGTTTTTTTATGAAAAAACGTTAAAAAATCAGTTTTTTGATCTCTGATGAATCCCCCTATTAAACTTGGGCTAAAAATGTCATTTCTCTATTATTGGACCACCAAATAAGCAAAAAATCGCCAAAGTAGCTTCGGGACAAACACTTGCATTTTTTTTGTTGAACAGTGAAATTGAATGCCAAAACCAATAATTTTCCTCAAAATTATAAAAGTTTTCGTTTGATTTTTTAACATGTTTTTCTCATATTTCAATTTCCATTTTTTATCCATCTCATTTACTTTAAATTTACATCTGAAAATTTGATTTCAGTTTATACCCGCAGAATATTAAAAAGCAAATATACATAAAAGTAAAAGAAAGATTTTACTTTTCAACCCTTTTTTAAATTCACACTCCTCACTGAAACTTGTTTACGCAGTAAATTACCTTCCTCAAACACTAATCCGATAGCCCAAACACCATCCTATTATGGAAATTGATATAATATGCTAAGCTATTCCCAAACCTACTTAATAATGTGTTGAAAGAAATTCTTATTTTCCCTATTAAACCCATAGATTAAATCCAGATAGGTTAGAATAATGTGGTGATGCTTGGCGATTCATATAGTGATGCCTTTCGAGTTTCGTCAAATAAATGTGATAAGGTAATAGGTATGTAATACAGAGTACTGCTTATGATTTACAGATTTTTTCTTTTTTTTTTTTAATTGATTAGTGGCTGAGAGCTTTTACCGTGCAGACCAGACCTTATAAGCTCATGTTTGAGCTCCGGCAGAGTCGTCCGATTTTCTGGAAAATCGTAGGCAGGAATGTCATGTGTGGCATATAAAAGATCCCTTGAATACCTATTTGGCTTTTTGGAGCTACCCACTCGCCAAAATTTAGGATCTGAATGCTTTATCATCCACAGAGACCTCAACTTTTGGCTTAAGTGCCAATAACAATACATTCAAGTTCGGAAAAATGTACATCATTGAAAAAAATATATATTCTTGATACTTTTAAAAAATTATTAGTTATTTTTAGTCAAACTGAAACTATAAATAAAATTCCCTCCCTCACACAACAGCAGTTCATTCTATAGATCGTTTCGTGTACGCTATTTTAAAACGTCCAAATAAGTGTTGTGTTGCTGTTTTTAATCCTACTCGATAACCGAGCCTGGAATAAAAAACTACCCGATATTAAGGCGAAGTAGGGCGGCTTCCATTTTTTTTTTTTAAATTGAGCGCCATAAATGAGGAATTCCGAGTTTTGCTCGTCAGCATGACACATCCGTTTTACAGGAAAGTCCCCTTCACACATACGTTCTTACTCACAAATCGGAATTTTTATCCAGATCAAAGGCCGATAACCCTTCTGATCTGGTACCCCCGGAGGTATTAATTTCTTATGGTAACATGGAGGACTATGCGACAGCGACGCATTTAACGTGTCCCAGCCAAAATTAGCAACACGGCGGAATTTAGTTGAATATAAGCTCCGACCCAGCCAACATCAGAATTGCGAGCTCCGCCGAGGACAGAACCCATCACTCTTCCGATGCGAGTAAGCGCTTTACACGACTGAGCTACCGCGACTTTGTCCAAATTAGTGATTGGTCGATCAGACTTTAATTTGAATTTTCTTAAACGTATTATATCAATAATTATTCTACCTGAAGTACTGTTGAATAGAACACAATATTCATTGACTATTAACACATTTGCATTACTGACTTGAGTTTTCCTTCCTATATACTTCATTCAAATTCGAATTATCAATTTATATTATACCAGTTTTTAAACTTCAAAAATTATAATATAATTTCTTTAAATATCGGAATTCCCATGTCACGATATTCTGCTAAAAAATAAATTATTTGCATTTTTCTAAAAATGTGAATAATGGTACTATAAATGAAGAATTAAAAAAATTCGCGAAGGTAGTATTAACCCCTTCACTCTCAACTGATTCCATTTCGATTCTTCAGCTTGCGACTTTTTTTAAAAAAAATTTTAACGTAAAACTGTTTTACCTTTTTTTTTTTTAAATCTACTGAATGATTGATTCGAACTATGCTGTTGGTAATTTTCTTTAGACAGAATTTTGCTAAAACATACTTTATTGTTTTTTTAAGATTTCTGTAACATGCTCTTTAAGCTATAATATCTATCAACTGAAAAATCTATACCACTTATCGCTTTTCAAAACTAACTAGATTGATATTCATAGATCATAATCGTGGAAGCCGTGTGTGTCAACATCTGTAGGCCGAAGGTCTTAATATTCCCGGCAACCTGAGGCAATAACCCTCCACAATCATCTTCTTTTAGTTGTTTTCCGGAGAAAAACCGTCGTTTTGGTGTTTGGCAATGTAATTTTCCGCACCATAGACCTGCTTGTCTTCGCCTAGCACACGACCTCTCTTTTTTTTAAAAGGCATCATTATGCACAATGCTTGCCGCCTATACTGCCGTGGGCGGGTAAACTGCAGTAACCACAACAAAGAATTGCACAATTTTTGCTCTGAGAAAAAAAAAACCGTGTCTTTTAGTATTTTTTCTTATAGGTTATAGTAGATGAGTACTTGCTGCACTGCTCTAAGTCAACTGGCTAGAAACTGCAGTTTACCTGCCCAACAGTCTCCGTCAATTAAGCAACATCTTTGTGTTCTGTAATCGCATTTCATCGTTTTGTAAATAATTATTTAAGATACGCACCATTGTTTTTGATTTGCCTATATAATAAAATATTTTATTTTACTCCTTTATTTTGTCTTATTTCTTTCTATTTAGATTTATAAAGCTGTGTGCTTCCCACGAGCATGCTGCATGTGTAATATAATCAAAGCTGCTTGGATTCCTTTTAATATACCTGGCACGAAAGTGAAGAGCGGCATGAGGTTATTTCACGTCACGGATGACGACAGCTTTAACGCTTTGTTTCCTGGAATTGCTTATATATCGTAACGTGAAACATAAGCAACCAAGTAATCCAGTACAACAAAGACCCAGAAGCTATCTGTCGATTTGTAGTAAACCCAAACGAACGCTCTGGGGAAGTATTTGGCATCCGTCGATAGAGTTTGTAGAGGCGGGCTTGGCGATTTTTGACCATCTAATAAAAGCTATAATTACAACGCATATGTCTGCACCAGTGGAGGAAATTGCTACCATCTTCTGCGTTTCACATCACGTGCTACAGCCAACAACTGCACAGGCAGTCATTTTTCAATATCTTTTTAACGCTTTTTTAATGAATAAAATGATGAGTTTCAGAATGAACTAACATTGAGTTGGAGGTTTGTTTGGGCTTACTAGGGTTGCTTGGCGACTTTCGGATGGCTTCACTTTGTTTCTCCCCAAGCATCTTCTTCTTAAGTCAATGAGTTCTAGAATGTTCTTCAACTATTGTTGTTTTTCGTTCGTTTGTTTTAATGTTTCCCGCCAGGGATTATAATTGGTTTAATTAAGTTCTTACTTAGTGTCATTGCACTGTTTTGCCTTTATATTTTATTCTATTTTATGGTAGTCCGTTTGTTATGGATGTCTTTTCTTTGGTATTAATGTGCATACGGCTTCGGAAAGCTAGAAAAATGAAATTGCTGGAGTTGCGGGAACGTAATAGAATTTGGTCAAATAGCTTGAAAACTATAATGACAGTTGAGGTATTTTTATAGATAACTTTGCTAATTAGCATTGTATTACTTATCCATTCTATCATTATATTTGCTATCTTTCTTTTATTCTATAAGAAATGGCAACACCCACAATGTTATTGGACCCTAAGATGTTCCGCATATATAACGATTGAAGTCTTCAGTCTTCTTTTTAATCACTAAATGATTGATTGGAACGATGCTGCCGAACCCTAAAGGAAACGAACCCTGTTCATGTTTTAAAAAAATCCTCTAGAATGGGTTAATAGAAAATATGTTCATGACGGCATTCGTACCCAGTGAAAAGTCTATTGGCTGCAAAAAGAAAGTTATAGTTACAATGGGAGTTTCTTTTAAAAAAGAAAAAAACTTAAAAAGTAAAATTTAGTATTTCCTTAAATGTGAAATATTCCTATTTCATTATCCTAAAAATATACGTATTTGAACACCACTAATTTTGTTCTGCCAATATGTATATAATTTTTTGTTTTCCAACTTTTCCTTAACCTTTTATGGTCGGTGTGTGTTTACTTTTATCAACCGGCCTACGCTTCATTAGTAAGCCGCAGAAAATATAATCTTAAGCATTTTTCATTTCTTAGTTTCTAATTAAACATTCAAATACTTTTATTAATCTAATAACTGAACTTTAGAATTGTGGCGTAATATTTACTTTCTATTACCTAATATAAAATATAATATTATGAGAATATTGCGATGGGATCGAAATATTTTTCCTTTTCCACACGTTTTGGAGGGTGCTGATTCTAAATAAGTGGTTTTCGTATATTGGTACATCTGAAATTACCCTACGGCTCAAACAAAAGGAGGTACGGTTTTTAAATTTGAAGTAAAGTAAATAGGAAGGTAATGGTAAAGGACCAATTGATGGACTTCGTGATACAGTGAGGTGGGGATAAAAGAAGTCACACTTTCTATCAAATTTGACTCACATTTTTCTAAAGATTTTTTCACTTTGAATAAGAAATCTGCCCAAACATATCACTATTATACATTTCTGACAACTGTGTAAAGGGCAAAATAAGTAGATTAAATTATATATGCTTATCAAAGAAGATGAATACTTCCGATTCCCTGACACTCAAAAATTACTCCGTTTTTTCAAAATTCAACAAATACCTACTTAAAACAACTTCCAATATTTCATTAAATCCCACAAAATACTACAAGGCGGATAAAACAAATTTAAATGTTGTAAAAAGAAATATACCTCTCAACAAAATTCTGAAAATGAACTTGATGCTTTAAAACGAGCTTTATTTCCTTTTATAGTTAAATTATCGTTAAAAATTTTGTTGGCAAATGCTTAGTAAAGATGCTTATTCAGTAAAATTGAAACATCTGCAATGGTCGGGAAGTCTTTTTGCGTGGCTTCAGGGTCAAGGCTTTTCAGAAAATGCTATTGAATAAAGAAGTAAGAAACTACCATAAACCAACTTTAGGGGACCTTATGTAACTTTTTCTAACTATATTTTTACCGTGTACGCAATTTTTAACTTACCATGTTCAACACTATTTACATACGTTTTGTTATTATTGCCAAAATTTCCTTTTCTGTGATACAATTTACATGATGTAGTGTGTCACAAGTTGAATATAATGTAAGTCACGCACAAAAGTGTTAATAAATTATTTCCTATGATATTTCAATACTTTTTTGCTATTAAATGATTCAGTTTTAAACCTTATACTTAAAATAAGCACTGGTAGAATGTTGATTAGGCTGATTTGCTGCATTTTGAAGAAGAAATTAGAGTTTAACAAAATTACCAGAAACCTACTTTAGGGGACGTTGTGTATCTTTTTCTAACCAGAAGTTTACCGTTTATGCAATTTTTAACTTTCCATGCTCAAAATTATTAACAAATGTTGTGTTATTATTGCTTAAAATTCCATATCTGTGATACAATTCACAATCTAGTGTCAGTCACGAATTGAATGTAGTTTCAGTCACGCACAAAAATGCTAATAAATTATTTCCTATGATGATTTCAATGCTTTTTTGCAGTTAATATATTTAGCCTGAAACCTTATACTTAAAATAAGCAGTGGTATAATGCTGAATTACTGCGCAATCAAAAGAAATTCGAATTTTCATGATAGCCAAAAATCTACGAACTTTCGTGTAGTGTCAGTCACATCAGGAGATTTTTATTATTTTTTAGTTAAATAATAACTTTAAAAATTTTTTACTGATTGCTAAAAATACTATATGCTGAGGGGTATACTGACATACAATATTTTTTTTTTTTGATAAATATAAAATAATTATGAACTATGCAAACGAAATTGGTTAAATCGTTCTGATGTAGTGTCAGTCACGCGTTTAAATGCCCATATTGATTTATTGAGTGCTTATATTGAAAGTCGTGCAGTGTTACACACCCCTTCTTTTTATTCGATTTTAGAGTTTCAATCAAAATATTAAACGTTTTTATTTTTAAAATCACAACTAATAATGCAATGGATCCGCCTCAGAAGTTCTTACAAAGGGCATTTAGTGGAAAACATTGAAAAATAAATAATTGGGATTAGAATCAAAATATAATCCAAGAACTAATTATAAGTTGTAAAAAAAGTGGTAGTGTAATGTTTAATATTTATTTTATACTTATCAGGCGACAGCCCTTTTTCACAATAGTTTTTGTGTGTGTGGGAAAAGCTGTGACATTTGCTATCTACAAACACTTGACGCATTCCCGCCGAAAAAACTCCAGCAATAAATTACAGGAATTCTCCATTCCCGTCAAAAACCCATTAGCAACAATAACACCATTGAAATTACAACAGCCATTTTGCAAAAAAACCCAACACCGTTTCAAAGAAAGAACTTAATCCTGCTGTTGAGACACCGCGTTCATACATTAATTCAAGTATCTCTAAACTCAAACTTTTAAACTGTAAACCGTTTTGTTAGTGTGAGAGAGTTGTAGATGGTGTTCTTAAGTGAACTTTGATCGACGTTCCGTCGACCTCGTCACTTGACTAAGATTCTAAATCAAGATGAAAATCTGTTTCATATATCCCGCCATGTTAATGTCGGCTTGAGGAATTGCGTATAATAAAACAGTTTTTTATGTCACTTTTTCTTAATAAGATTTTATATCAGAGTGTATGGATTGCTAGCGGATGACCCGGATTTAAATAATATCTATGCTGTGATTACAATAAAGTGTGTTTGCAGGGTGTCCTAAAATGGACTACCTGTTTTTAAAATTTAATAACAAAGAAATGAATAGATATATTAACATAATTCTAGCAGAAAACGAATTAGTCATGTCTTTAACACTTTATTATGTTAGTTAAATTCATAACGTTATTACATTTAATTATATACAATTTAATCGAAAGATGGCGCTGCAATACCGTGTGTTTGCTGTATGAAAGATAATAACATAACTAACATAATAAAGCGTTCCATATTCTTACCAGACATGACTCATTCGTTTTCTGCAAGAATTGTGTTAATATCTCTATTCATTTCTTTTTTATTAATATTTAAAACAGGTAGCCCATTTTGGGACACCCTGTATTTATGGAAAATGATTTCGTTTCACCGAAATGTTTTTTTTTTGTTTGTTTCACCACGTTTTAGGTACACCAAACATAAAAAAAGAGGCATAGTTGATGGGCTGAATCATAATGCCATTTTCTCAACATGATTAGTTTAAATCGATTCCATTCCTGGAAAATGAAATTACTGTGGCCCGATTAAGTTCATAGCTTAAATCTGTTTTAACAATTAATTCTGCTTGGGAAAAGCAGTTCATATAGTAAGTTTTGTATCAATATTACAAATACTAGGTCTCTTTATGATAAATGAATATTATATTGAATTAAAACATATTACTGGGATTAATTATAAAAAATTTAAAATTATCTATCAAATGACTAAGATTATCTCTCATCTTATACTCGACATCTTACATCGGGACATTCATATGCTTCGTCAAAACATTGTGATCTAAAGATTTAAATCTCACTTATGCATCAGTTTACTTATCTTCTTCAACGTGCACAAACCAACGTCCACACATCGTCGGTCAAATGACAAAACCGCGAATGTGCAATTCCAGGGATAGGCGGTTTTTGAAAACTAAAACCGCTTCTCGGTTCAACCGGTTCTTTTTTTCCTACGGTTTTAACTGGTACCAGTTAAAAGTTACTAAAAACCGCTTCTTTGAAAAACCGGTTTTGGAAGTTTGATCCATTCCGTCTGTCTATTTTTGTAACTTCTGTGAGCTGCTTTAACACAGCTAATTCGGGTAGGAAGGATGAACATTTGCAGCCATCCATTTTTGGCCTCTTAGTTGAAAAACTTTATCACATCCAATTACAACTGGTAATTTCCGGTTTAGGTGTTTTATATTATTTTTTTATAAAAAATGGTTACAGTGTTTCAAATTGTTTTGTGCGTTTTTACGGATGGCGCTTAAAATTTTCTTTTGCCTTAAAATATTCCATAGTAATTGATTAAAGCTCATATTTTAATATTTTATACGCCAACGTTCCACTTGTGGAACAAATTAATTAACCTCCTTTATAGAAAGGAATAATTTTAGATGTGAAAAATTAAATTACACGAAAAGCGAATTTTAAAAAATCGTTGTAATTTTTTTTTAGGAGTATGGGTTTGATGCTGTTCAAGGCAACTTTTCCAGCATTTGCATATAAAAAATGACGAAGTTTGAGTTGCTGGCATTGATACTGTTTAAGATAACTTTTTCGATAAAACTCGATTAACATTTTAGTTTCATAACCTTAAATCAGCGCCATCTGAAAGGGTCTTAAAGGGTTAAATCTAGGTTACGTTTTTCGAGTGGAATACGATTCAAGATATCTGGTTGAAAAGAACTTGACATCAAATAACATTTCGCTTATTATAATGTGAGAATTCTAAAGTTAGTAAGCTATGTAAAAAAAGCAATTCAATAAACTACCGGGCGATTATAAAGAAACTTTGCCAACATCTGCGCTTCTAGAGTCCGTTCCCGTTAACCGATCGAGATTAGATTTCAAATATAGTTATTTGGAGTTATGCGCTCGAGATTCCATGAATCTCATGACAGTGGTGCTCACGGTTACGGCTATAGTTACAGAAACTCGAAAATTTCATATGGCGACTTCTACTCTTCCCTACCTCAAAATGATTAGCGCATGCGAAAACCTTAAATAGCGTTGAAACGGCAGCGATTTATCCAAAAACCGACGTGTTATAAATAACCCTTTAAGACCGGCCATCAGATGGAGCTGATTAAGTTTATGAGACTAACTGTTAAGAGTTTTATCGAAAAAAATGGCTTAAACAGCCAACAAAACACGATTTGCGCACACGCAGTATATTTGCATATGGCTGAGGTGTGACCTCAATAAATTTGCTGTTTAAGGCCTTTTTTTTTCGATAAAACGCTTAAGAGTTAGTTCATAAACTTAATCAGCGCCATCTGACAGCCAGTCTTAAAGGGTTATTTAAAACGCGTCGGTTTTTGTACAAATCGATGCCGTTTCAACGCAGATTAAGATTTTCGCCTGCGCTGAACATTTTGAAACAGGAAAAAGTAGGCGTTGAAAATTTGAACTTTTCGAGTTTATATAACTATAACCGTAACCATGAGCACCACTGTCATGAAATTCACAGAATCTCGAGCACATACCTCCAAATAACTTTTTTTTGAATTTTATCTCGATCGGTTAACTGGCACGGCTCTAGAAGCGCAGATGTTGGCAAAGTTTTTTTTATAATCACCCGGTATATAAAACATATCTCAGAGGTGTGATTTTCGAATATCCGGAAAAACAGAAAAATCGCAACACAAAAAGCACCTTATCATAAGGAATAATTTATATAAAGAGAACATTTTACCTTCATAAACGCTGAAAATTAAACCATAAGTTGATTGTGTTTCGTTTTAATTTAAAAAGTGGTTGGTTGGTTGGTAGACATATATTTTCAGGCTTGTGTGCTTGGTTGCAAGGACCCGCTTATAAACTATCGTCAAGTAGGACAACACAAGACACACACAAACACATGTGACAGAGGATGCCATCTGTCGCCACCTCCGCAATTTAGACATGTCCCTGAAGGGGAGGGAAATTTTCTCCAGGGACCTGTACCCATGGGCAACTGCGCAATGACCGCCCATAGGAGTTTCGGACCCAACAGATTTTACGAGCACGTACTCCGCATATACTCGATAAACACAAAAATCCATGCCTGAACGGGATTCGAACCCGGACCCAGCAGCTCCAGAGGCCAATGCCTTAACCACTACGCCACTGGATCGGCTTAAAAAGTGGTACTTCCTGTGCCCCTTTCTGATATGTTGCTGCCTAATATGTCATAGAAAAGATTTTTTTTTGCACGTATTATGTCATAGGACTAGCATTCACCGGCAGCTTAGTTTTTGATGCTTGAAGGCATTATCAGTATCAACAGTGTTAATAATCAATTGACGAACCATATCATTCTAACCCATTGTGATATAGTATTTTTATACGTCATAATCAATTGATTTATCTAACAGTTTTAAAATTTTCCTCCAGTTTAACCGATTCAGATTTTAGTTCAAATCGGTTCTTCAGTTTTAACCGGTTCACCTAAAGAACGGGTTTTGCCCGTTTAACCGAAGCCAAAAACCGGTTTAAAGTTGCACGGTTTTCCATCCCTAAGCACTTTCTGTTTTTGCACATTCGTGGTTTTGTCATTTTACCGACGAAATATTATTAGTTTGTATATTAATGTATAAAAAATCCAGTAAGGTTGATTAAGTAAATTAGCGACACGTTTATAAGCATGATGCTACATAAAAAAAAGAACAGAGATGCCCTTTAACTTAATATGGTGGGAAGGGGCCAGTGCTGCCACAACATGAAGAACCACGAAAATAAAATTAGTTCTAAAATCACAAAAAAAAAAAAAGAATTTTATAAAAAATACCAGAAAAGTTTTTTTTAAAGTAACTAAAATATTACGAAATGCAGCTAGTTTAAAATTTTTTTTAATATTAGAATTGGATTATATTTTTTGCAGCACTTTTCTCATTAAAGTGGTGGCAACACTGGCCGACTGGCCCCCAAACCCTCCAATTCTGGTCTCCATTTGCGTCCCGTCGATAGCATTGGAGGTGGGTGGATGTCATTGGAGGTCACGTGATCTACTAATCTAATACTTTAACTATAACATCTATGGAAGCTTATACATTTCTTGAAAAAGTGATATTCAGTGGCGTGATTAATATTTAATCTAATAACTACTTTTCAATTATTTCTGCTTAGGAAAAGCAGTTTTTACATCGATTTTTTCAACTCTTCATTTCGAATACCTTATCTTATATCGTACTTGGCCCGTCCTTGGCCGAGTGGTTAAGGCATCCGCCTCAGGATTCAACCTTCTCAGGAATGTGGGGGTTTGAATCCCACCTACTGTCAGTCATCCTTTAAATCGAATATATGTACTGGGAAGGAGTAGAAAATCCAACTCGCGACGGATGGGCCCCAGTACACTGGGAGAGACGTGCTCGTTAAATCTGTGGATACCAAAGTCCCGACAGCGTCAGCGAACGATGTCGCTCGAAGTTCCGTTGGGTGCCCGCTCATGTGTCGACCTCATCACTTGACCAGGGTTCTAAATTACTAGACAGTATTCGCTGTGTTAAAGCTCCTAATGTTGGCTAGAAATAAGTAGCCGGAAACGATTACGCTACTCTACATTATATCTTACTTGAACATCAGTTTTAGGGCTGTAGGGAGCCTTGTGGTCAAGATATCGGTCTCGAGATCGGAAGGTCGAGAGATCGATTCCCGGTGCCACTAAAGACCTACCGAGTATATGCGGAGTTCGTGCTAGTTAAATCTGTTGGATCTGAAAGTCCTACAGTCGTTAATTGCGCAGTTTACTACGGGTACAGGTTCCTGGAGACTATTTCCCTCCCCTTCAGGGACATGTCTAAATTGTGGAGGTGGCGACAGATGGCAGCATCTGTCATTTGTGTATGTGTGTCTTGTGTTGTCCTACTTGACGGTGGTTTATAAGCGGGTCCTTGCGACCAAGCATACAAGCCTGAAAATATATGTCTACCAACCAACCAACATCAGTTGTGACCCGGGGGCCTCCAGACTTCCATCTTAGGTAACCTCAAGTGTGGACGGAGGGGCTCTTAGCCCCTAGATGAAGTTAAAGCTGCTGCTAAGTTAGCAGATATATTTACAACAGCAATAAACAGTTCTTATGTGCCGGATTCACCAATTTGAGTTATGGTCATTATTAAGATAAATAAATATAATATTTTATTTAGTTTAAATATTCTTACTTGAGTTCCAACATGTGCTATTTCACTTTCTGAGAAAATGTGTTTTCTATGCATATTTCATACTTTTAAAAAGTTTAACAAAAATTATTGACAATTAGAAATTTTATTGAAAAATCTTATAAGGATTTATATGATATGTGGAATCTCATTCTTAGGGGGCAAAATGAAGTTGACCAACAAACACGTTTCTCTGCTCTCCTGAAAAGTTGAGAAAATGATATAGTAATGTGAGAATTTAAGTGACGATATATTGCTGGGATTATAATTATAAAAAAAAAAAATTCTGAAATTATCTTTCATATGACTCAACAGATACCTTATCAAATTTATTACAAATAAAATTATACAAATTGGGAAAATTATGTCACACTTTAACTTAGACAAATTATCAAAGAGGATATCGCTATAAGAGGGCAGATGATAAACTATGTGAATGAAATGTGAAATAGAATGGTTATTAAAGTATTTAAACTATGGGTTTTTACTTAAGACAATTTTATTACGGGTAAAGTGTTTAGGAGCATAAAAATTTAGTAATTGAAAAAATGATGGGCAGTAAGTGTTATTATCTAAAATATCATAAAAAAATTCAAAACACAGACAGTTCTACGACATTCAAGTGTATAGCTCTGAAAACCAGAGGGATAAATAAAAGGCCCCTTTAATTATGTCTCAAATGACAGTCCTGCAGTTGCGTACTTGCCATCCTGGTACAGGAAGAGGTAACCGATGATCCCAAATGACAAGTGCTAAGTGAAGATTAAAGTGTCCTTTTTTTCTCCTTGAAGTGATGAGTACTCAATTTTTGTTCCATACATTATGTGTCGCTGAAGGCGGAATTGTTATATGCAATTTCCCAAGTAAGATGAAGATATTGGAATCTTTGGTTGAGAAAATAAAACTTTATGGATTTGGTTTAGACAAATAATTTTCCAAGCTCAAATGGTTGACTAAAAGTTAAAATCTAACTTTATAATGATGAAAACTATATTTATGTAAGAAGCTTACAGAAAGACCACCAGCAGGTGGCGCTAAAACTTTCAACCAGTATTCTTGTTAACTTCTTTTTTGCAAAAAAATTATAATCGGTCGATGAAAAGTTTCTATTTGGGTTAGATCAGTGCATAATGCCCAATTGAAAAAGAGGAATTCTAGCTAATTCTCTGAATATGCAAAGTTCATTCTTTGCCTTTGTTATGAAAGGTCACGCAGTAAAACATTAGCAGACGTTATTATTCAAGCAAGATGACGTTTTCAATATTTGTTTACTTAAGTTTCTACCAATATTGTAGAAAATTTTTATTAATTAAATATTTTTAAAAACGCTATTGTTAAACTTTCGATACTTGGTGCAGTGATATTTGACACCCGAGACTCGGCCAATCGTTTCTTGAACGCTTGCAGATCATTCTTATTGATTTCAAACGAATATTCCCTAAAGTATTAAGAATGGTGAGTTCTGTCAATGGAGCTTAGCATGGGATGCTTGGCGCGAAAAAAAGTGAAGCAATATGGGATGCATCAGATGGATGTGATGTGTTCAAACTGTTGCCTAAAGAGGAAATATTTATTTTTGTTCATTTAGAAGAATCTACCAAAATTCTATAAAAAATGTTTCAATTTTAAAACAATCTTTAATAATTGTGAGGTCTTCCAGTCTCAAGTTAAAGTTAAAAGAGTCATTTAGTAATTTATCTTGAAAATTAAAAGGAGTATATAATGTGAACATAATGCAAGGGAGCGTTTTAAGACCCTCATAGATTATATTAGTTTAACATCCGCATTTTTTAAATTTACGAAAACTGTTCATTACAAATTAGTTTTCGATAATTATGTGCATTGGTAGTCAACACCCGAGACTGATCTCAACTATTATTGAATGGGCGTCACGTCTCTTAAACACATGCACAGGCGTGCAAACAAACAAAACCGACAATGAGATTTACCTACTCTTCAAATGCTTGATTTTATTAACTTGTAATCGGAAATTAATATTTAAACGTTTGTTTCTAATGCAGTAGATTGAGTTAGCCAGCTTTATTTAATACGAGTTTCCGATAGACCTTTTATGCAAAACTACATTTTTTTTTCCTGAACTATGTTGCATGCTTTTATAACACAATCTGGCAATGTGTTTCTTAGGGCGTGTAATGGTAGCAATCAAGGCATCACTTGGTAAATAGTATTTCCTACTAGTTTTGACTTAGGGACATCTATCTTATTCCAACATCCATTGCTATAGCTCTGGATGATAATAAGTCACATTTGAAAATCATAGAACGTGCTAAGTGACAAAAAGATGGAAACGAAAAAATAGTCTATTAACTTTTCGGTTTGCAGTCAGAGCTGTTGAAAATAGCACTTTTGTGTTATAAATCTTTTTATTTTATCACCACTAATTTTGTTCTGCCAGTACGCATAAATTTATTTTGTTTTTCACGTATTTGTTCTACCGCGTTAGTGACTTCTTTCATTCTAAGCGGCTTACGCAATATAAATAAGCCGCAGGAAAAATTATCAAAATGCTTTTTCACTTTTAAAAACATTCAAATATTATTGACACTGGCGGTCAGATGACGGTGACTTCAAATTATGAGTCTAAATTTGGAGTTTTAACAGGATAACTGACCTTTGGATTGACGCATAACTTTTACCTTCAATTAATCAGTATAAAATATAAGCTAAGAAAAGCTTTGCGATGAGATCGAAAATGCAAATTTTGTGTTTTTTACAAGTTTTGGAGGGTGCTGATTCTAAAAAAAGTGGTTTCCGCACATCGCTCCCGTCAGTCTGAAACCACTCTATTGTTACTCAAACAGTTACTGACCAAAAATACATGCAGACTTCATAGTCAACGCTTTGAATGGATATATTTTTTTGGTACTTTTTTGTGCTTTTTGTACGAACCTGGACGGTAATAAGTTTTTCTTTTATTTGGAGTTTTCTAAAAAAATAAAATTATTTGCTCTTTGTATTAATAAAAAAAAGTTATAAAATATATTATTCCAATTGACTATGTGAAAGAGAAGTCAGAGGTTTTGATCAATAATAAACACGCAAGATATCAATTGAACATCCATTAAGGAAATTTATGTTTCAAAGCAAGCGGTGGTGTTTGATTTTGAGTATTTTTGTTACTTGTATTTTATATTAAAAGCTTACTTTAGAATAAAATAAGTTCTATCTAACCAGAGAATTCCTATTCTTATGCTAACTAAATAATCATTTTTAGATTGAAGTCTTTGATTCTCCTTCAGAGCCCGGAGAGCTTTTGAATTCAGAATTCAGATGTTTTAAGTCAGTCTCACACACCGTCAAAAAAGTAAGCGTCAATTCAAAATAATTCCTTTAAGTTCTTTGTGATATTTCTCAGCCATCCCCACCTCATTCTCCGATGTTATTTCTTCATTTGCACGGGCCTTTGACAGTTGGAGAAGAGCTTACTGGTAGAAAGTGCTAAGTAACAATAAGGTGAAAACTTGAAAATTGTCTTTTAAGTTTTTAGTTTGCACTTAGATCCATTAGAAGAGGCATTTTCAAATAGTAAAAAACAAACTGAAATAAAAGCATATGAAAAAGGGAAAACTTGCTATCTTCCAAAAGAGGGATTACATGCTCATTTTTACAAAAAATCGCAATTTTTTTTTTTAAAAAGTCACTTAGCATGTTTTTCTACTAAGCTCTACAGTTGTTTTGAATGAATTACACTGTGGAAGCTGATTTTATTCAGCCGAAATCGGAAATTGATATTCAATAATTTGTAATTTTTACTGCCGTAGATTGAATACAAAGCCTTATTTAATACGAGCTTTTGATATTTCCTTTTTTACAAAATATTAAAATTTTATTCATGAACTAGTTGCATGTGCAATAATACAAACAAGTCTCTATAGCATTGCGTTTGTTAGGGCGAGTAATTGTAGCAATCATGACATCACTTGGTAAACAATATTTCCTACTAATTTTGACTTAGAGACGTCGATCTTATTCCAACTACATTGTTCTAGCTCTAGATGATAATATTTAACATTTGAAAATCAAAGTGGAAGAACGTGCTAAGTGACAAAAAGGCGAAAACAGAAAAATAATCTCTAAAGTTTTCAGTTTGCATTCAGATCTGTTGAAAATAGCACTTTCAAACCGTACAAAATATACAAAATTTAAAATTTATGAAAAATGGGAAATTTGTTATCGTTAAAGGAGTTAGTAATGCCCTCATTAACATACACATAAATTTTAAAATGTCATTACACTTTCTTCCACTAAGATCTTCATTTGATAGATAGTTTTAAAAGTTTTCGATATTTTGGTAGGAACTTATGGTTGATTATTCAAGCCTGTAAAAACAAAGTTTGAATAAAAGTTCATTGGAATAGTTAATTTGAATCACCTCTTTGCCTTATTTTTGAAATTCAGAATTTCGTAAATGCAAAATTTTGTAAATGTTAAATATTTGTATTTTATTGTGCTATAAATATTGGTGTTTGAACACCAGTAATTTTGTTCTTTCAGTAGTTACATGTATTTTTTCCCGCATATTTTGTTGTGTTACCATTAATTGTTATTTAATCAAGTAGCTTACGCATTATTAGTAAGCCGCATGAAATATTAACTAAATGCTCTTTCATTTCTTAGCTGTTAAAAAAACATCCAAATACTTTTTATTAATAGGATAAATGACCTTTGAAATTGTTGAATAATTTTTACCTTCAATTACCCAGTATAAAATATAAGCTAATGAAAGCTTTGCGATTGGTTCGAAGATGGAGATTGTGTGTTTTTTAAACATGTTTAGGAGGGTTTTGATTCTAAAAAAAAAGCGGCTTCCGCACATTGGTCCGTCCGTGTGAAACCACTCTTTATTTACCTAAACAGTTACAGACTTCAAATTCGGTACAAAAGTTAGTAGAACTTGTTGGAAATCATTATAAGGTTTTGAAGAAAATTGCACAGGCACAAGGGCCATTGAAATGTTTTGGTTTCAAAAATATTCATGAAAAACAAAAAAACCTACATTCAAAAAGCCAACGTTTTTAATGGATATATATTTTTTAAATAATTTTTTTGTGCTTTTTGTATGAAACTGGACGGTAATAAGTTTTTCTTTTCTTTTTTTCGTTGAAGTTTTTTAAAAAAAAATATGTCCTCTTTGTAATAATAGAAAAGAGTTCTAAATTATCTTATTTTCAATTGACTATGTGAAAGAGAAGTCAGAGCTTTGCTCGCATTACATCTCCTACCAATAGCCTCTTAAAAGGCTGCTTCGATTTACGTCGGATATTTGCATATGCGAATGCTCTCCCTTTAAATAATATTGTATGTGAGATTACTTGACAATGCTCTTTTAAGCAGGGCGAGGAAGTGAAATGACAGTTATGCCGAGTCAGGTGCTTGATATTTAAGCATTTAAAGAGATCGAAACAGCAACAAAACTTATGGATATTTTTGTTTAATAAAATCGGCATTAAAAACTATTAATTATACAATTCCCGCTATTATTTATCCACCATTCGGGCGGGAGGATGCTAACTTGCCACGATTGCCTCCCATTAGGAGTCTATTGCTCATCTTGTTCGTCTGTCCTTGTCGTATTTCCCTCCCCCACTCGCTTTTCTGCGGCCATTCATCACTATCATGCCATGTTTTCATGGCAGTAGCTTCACTAACATGTACTCCGAAATTGTCAAACTTGTTTTTTATAATTCAATTTATTTGTGCAATTGCAGCATGATGCAAAATTTACGTTAGTAACTCGCCATATTTATGCTGAAGCTTTTTTCTTTCATTTGTTTTTTGTAAGTGTCGATTAAAACTTCTAGCGACTACAATCGGAGAAATAATTTTTGCTTGATTTTCATGTTCGAAGGCCTCTGTGATATATTTGTAACACGACATAATGAATTTCCAAAAACATTTATCAGGTCGTTTGCCACTGACCTCAGATTCAACTTAAAATATAATTATTGTAGACACCACTTATTGTTGTTATAAAATTATTTTATAGAATTCTATTCTTCCATAATATACGCATGGTGGTGTAATGTAAGTGTAACATAAAAGAGCGGCATGTTGATCATCATGCTGCTAGACAATATAAAGAGATGTGCCCTTATCAAATAAATTGCCTGCATTTCAATTTCCGTTTACTTGTACTTTTAATAATAAAAATCCAGTGAGATTGAATTAAGGCAGGGGTCCAGAGTTAGTAGCATCGGAGTTTACTAACTAAAAAAAAGAACTGAAAGCAAATGCGTATTATCTAGGAGCATTTCGAGAAAAATATTTATATAAAAAATGCTATTTTTATGTAGTTTATTCACAAAATTTAGACTCCTGATGTAACTTTACTGACGCAATTGCTTGGCTACTGGAGTTCCACATATGGCATTCAAACTTGATCTTCACTCTCTTCTGTCAAGAGCGGAACTCCAGTTCCTGGCCTGTCGGTCGACAAAATTAAACTTTTTTCGTCACTGAAAACCACACTTAGCCATTCACCTTTATAATGCAGGTAATTTCTTGCCCACTTAACCATTTAGGACCCTTTCAGATGGCGCTGATTTAAGTTTATGAGACTTAAATGCTAAGAGTTTTACCGGAAAAGTTGCTTTAAACGACATCAATGCCATTGTCCTAAAAAAAAAAAATGTACAACGATTTTTTTTAAAAAAATGCTTTTCATGTAATTTAATTTTTCACATCTAAAATTATTTCGGGCTATAAAGGATGTTAAATAATATGTTCCACAAGTGGAACGTTGGCGTATAAAAGGTTAAATCAAGTATCCTTATGGCATTTTGTAAGCTTTGCCGTGCGTCGCATTTTATGATATTTAAAAAACTTATTTGTTTTTAGCCTTCGGTGGATGGTCGAGTTTGATACTGAAGCTGAAATTTTGTTTAGCAGCAAATCGTACAGACAAATTTTCGGTTGTAAAAAAAGTCTCGCAATTTCTCTGTTTTCCCTATTTGTCGTCTTTTTTAGTCTTCCAGGACGAAATTTTTGTTCGAAATTGTTACCTTTCGCTAGGATTTGATAAATTCCTGCTTTGCTACGCTTAATTCTTCTAGCAATATCTACAACTCTTATCTACGAGCTTTTAAACAATGAATTAGTATTTCCGCTGAATATTTTAAAAGAAATAACTTCAACTACCCTTGCGAAATTGCCTATTAGTGGGCCAAGGCCTGCCGTGCCCATTTCAGCTTTCGTGACCAAAGGCTGGGGTGCTAGTCATATGTCCGGGTTAGGGGGTCACCCTCGAGCGGGACCCCAGTGTTCAGTTCTCAGTTTATCGACCCAACTTAAGGCATGTACTTTGTATACAGCTAATGCTAAATTGTCATTTTTCATAGTCCTTTTTCTAAACTAACATACAAAACAACAAAATATTCTGTGCATCATAAGCACTTTGAAGAATACGCTGAAATGATATTTTATGAATATATGAAGTAGTCTTAAAAAAAGATATTATTTAAAGTAATGTGTTCAAAAAATGCATTTTTACATCGCAAAATTACACATATATATTTTTTTCTCCTTCAAATTTTGAGAACTGCTCATTTCATCAGTAAGCAAAACCCTTTGAAACAATTATCTTGTATAAATTATGAGATATAAAGTTGAAAACTTACATTATGAAAATACTGTTGATCCATATACAAATTAAAAATTAACTAGGTTAAACTCGGCTGAATGGCTTATAAAGGGCATGTTGGGTTTGTTAGAGTGGCGCCTCACTACAGTATCTCACTAATAGACAGTACTACTAGGTGACTGATGCCTATAAGATTTGTAATTTCGTACAGCTGGCAAGTGACGTTACAATGCCATGTGAGGTGATTTGCTTAATTAGATCGAAATATTTGTTCATAATATTCATAATTTGCCGTTCAGTTTAATATATTTAATGTGTAGTTATTTTCAAACTTGAAATTCGACAGCTAATAATTAGAAAACTTAAAAACGCTTTATAATCATTTAAGCAAATTATTAAAATAAATAAACCCTATTTAAAATATAATAATAAATATAAGTGAGATGAATATTCTTCTGAGCAATAATATTAAAACTAAGAATAAATTTATTTATTTAATCCCTTTTTTCTAAAAATATTTTTAAAAAAACACTTTTTTTATATTTCCTATGGCCAATAACTTATTTAGGCGCAAAAAAAAATCGAATAACGACTTGTCATTTCACAGTCTGTGCAAAAATTGAACAAAAGACAAATGGACCCGGCATATATCACTTAACAGTTATACAAAATTAACTTAAAGTTACTGTAGAGAGACTATATATAGATCCTCCACGATAAATAATACTACACTGCTCAAAACAATTAGGGGAGCACTTTGCGTTCTTTTGTTAACCCTTTCAGTTTCAACTTTTTGTTTTTCATTTCAAAAAACTAAAAACTGTGAAATAAATTCCTTATGTATCCAGAATGAAATGGTGAAAAACAGGGGTTGAAATAAAAAAAATTTTAACTAAGTTTGAGGGAGAAAAAATTGGAATAATAAAATATGAATAAATTATAACAATATTTTTTTTCAAATTTTTATTTGTAAAAAATGAGGCAAAATCAATTTTTAAGCATCTGAGAATGCAAGCGTGAAGAATTTAGGGACAATTTATTTCACAATTTTTTTTTTTTTGAGTGAATTTTATTTTACTGCATTTTAATATTTTCATTTAATTAAAAAAAAAACATTATTTACATCCTCAAAAGATATGATTCTTCCATCTAACGATAAATTAGAACAAGCTCAATTTAGTGAGAAAAAAAAATCGCAAGCTGATTATTCCAAATGGAAACATTGGAGTTGAAATTGTTTGAGTTATGTGCTCCCCTAATTGTTGTGAGCAGTGTAGATTTTTATTTTAAAGGCTCACGAATATCCTCGGTTGGAACTATAAAGTTTATTGTTCAAACTTTTAGACTCACAGTTTGAATTTGAGTTCATTTGCATACTTAATTTGAATCCCCTCTTAAAAATGTAATTTGACTTGAATGTACCACTCAGTAGAAACAGTAAATATGAAATATATTTTCTTAATTTAGTAATATTTGAATTGCAGTTTACCACTACTTTTGTTTTCCTAGAAATCATATAGATTTTTTTATTGATGTATTACAGTAATGTAATTGCTCCATCTCATATGTATAAAAGCGGATATATCTCCGATATCTCCGATAAAAACAATTTTCCGATTTGTTTATGTCGTGGTGAACTATTCATAAAAACTGTTGAAATTAATGATTTATTTCCGGTTCAGAAAATGTTTTTTTTTATCTAGATCATGGGTTCCCAGCCGGTGGTAATCGTACCTCTGGTCTTACGCGGGAAACTTTCAGGTTTTACGCGTGAGTGATGTGAGCAACATGATATCAGAAATAATTTTTGTAAGCAGGAGCAGTGAGCACGCAAACATATGACTTATTATTTTAAACATTAACATCACTTTAAAAAAATCTTTTATTAGCGTTTGGATCGGATGTAAAACCTAGTACACCCTTTGATCTTCCGACCAACTCTGCTATTTTTGATGCCATTTGTTACGAGTTACTTGTGTGAGAGTAGATTTTCTGAACACTTGTACGTAAAAAATAAACATAGAAGCAGAATAAATGTTGAAGGGGACTTAAAGGTGAAAAGATAAGCTGAACTAATCCTAATGTTAATATTTCAATCACAGTTTCGCACAAAAGACAACAAAAGTATATTTGGTTATGATGTTTAAATTTTTGAAAAGTTTGTGCTACTTTTTATTTGTATGTTCTTTGACCTATATGTAACAAATAAAACTGTAAATTAATACCATTTTAGTATTTTTATTTCTCCTCAATTATACGCGTGTTTTAAATAAACAAATATCTAACCATTAAATATGAAAATTTCTCAGCAATTTAATTCAAAAAGGCTTTGAACCGCTTTAGAAGAGTAAATAATATACGTTTATTAAAGTATTTCGGCTTGATGGTACGCCAAAGTTTCTCAAAAAGTCAAGTAGTACGCATGTGCAAAAAGATTGGGAACCCCTGATCTAGATGGTGAGAAATAGCACGTGAAGAACTTATTTTAAGAATGTGTTATGTGAAAAAAAGGCAGAAACGAAAAAAAAAATGAGGTAACATATTTTCAGTTAGCACACAGATCCGTTGAAAACGGCACTTGCTAGTTGAAAACCACAAAAAAATTACGAAACTTACTAATGAAAAAGGGGAAACTTTTTATCGTTAAAGAAGTAAGTAATGTGTTCATTGACACAAAAATTTTAATTTTTTTCAAAAGTCACAGCACCATTCTTCCACACTAATCTCTTCATTTGATAGATACTTTTAAGGGTTATCGAATTTTCTGTTGGAACTGTAAGGTTGATTTATTCAAGCCTCAAAAAACATAGTTCGAATTTAAATTTATTGGAATAGTCAATTTGAATACCCTCTTTTCTTTTCTTTTTTTTTGTATAATTCTATGTAAAAAGTAAAATTTAGTAAATACCTTAAATGTGAAATATTCCTACAACTTGTTGGAAGTCATAATAAGGTTTTCAAGAAAATTGCGCAGGCACAGAGGGCAGCTGCCATGGATCTTTTTGTGTTTTAAAGGTAAACAAAAATACCTACACACTTCAAGGACCAATGTTTGTTTATAATTGATACCTTTTTTTAGTGATTTTTTGTGCTTTTGTATGAAATAATTTTTTCTTCTTGATTTCGCTGCAGTTTTCAATCTTAAATATTTATGTCTTATTTGTATTCATAACGAGAGGTTATAAATTATCATGCTTTTTTTTTCAATTCAAGACAAGTCAGAGTTGCCAGCTTTGGCGTCACTAAAAGCGCGAACTTTCGGTTTTAAACAAATTAGCTGTTGAATGTTTTGTTTGTGATTAAGACAACTGTTGTCGTATCTTTAACGTCACTTTAGGCGAGGAGGTTCCACTCGTCAATTGTTTCGTCGCAGGTTGCCGATGTAGGGACTGGCAATAATTTCCGAAAATGCATGCAAGAAGAGTTTTTCAGCAATTATGCAATATTATGCGTTATAAAAGTAGCAATTTGTTGTCCCTTATTCAATAAATTATTGCGAATACATTTAACCTTAAAAAATAATAACAAAATGTAATAAAATAAAAAAAAATCGCTAGGTTGACAACAAATTTGTCGTACTATAGCGGTCAATTTCTCGTAATCATATTGATCATTATAAATATTATTATAAGGCATACTTACCGATTTTATGATTACTTTCAATGTAATAATTATCATTATTATCTATTCTTTTTTAAACCTTTACAATCTAATCACGTTCACTATTACCATTGAATTTTCCACTATTACCATTGAACCAGGTCTATGATGTTAGTCACTCTCAAAAGTCCAGGACCAGTCCAGTTAATTTGAACCACCTCTTCAATTTATTTGTGTAATTCGAGTTAAAATCCAAAATTTATTAAATATCCTAAATGTGAAATAGTTGTATTTTATTGTGTTATAAATATTGGTATTTGAACACCACTAATTTTGTTCTGCCAGTATGTACATACATTTTGTTATCGACTGTGTGTGTGCTCTATGTATTAGACAGATGCTTGGCTTCAAATTGAAGATCCAACCCCTGTCCTCTACATTATAGCCCAACATACTCTACGCTCCAAACAGTGCCCTATCGGATCTAGCAAGTTTTTTCTTCCTAACATGCCCGATCTTTGGAAAATGTATGCCGACTTTCTTTTTTTTATAATTCGAAAGAATTTCGAACTGAAAAATGTAGGTAAATGTAATTCTGAAGATACTCTCCGTCTGAAATTGGTTGTATCCGTCGGATCTTTAAAATTCATTTTTGTTAGAATGTTATGACCTCAGAGACCTATTGCTCATGCTATTTGTCCATCCGGACTTAGTCTATCGCCGACTTTCTACAGAAATTTAATTGTTAGTCATAAAAATTGCTGTTTTACATCACCATTAGCATGAGAAAATGTACTGAAAATTAATATTTGAAAAATAATTTATTTTTGTCATTTAAAAAGTTTGCAAAAATAAATCAAAACTGAATACCATTTCAAAATGTTACAATTACTAACGGAAATTAAAAACATTAAAGATTTTTTTTTTTTTAAATATACATCATCCTTACATATGTCATTTATTTTTAAATTAGTATTAAAAATACTTTACAATTTTAAAATAGTATGCACGCCTTTTATTATTATATTATAAATAACCGATTGAATGCCAAGTTTTACTTTAATTTTTGAACATGTTTTTCTCATATTCCTATTTACTTTTTTTGTTATCCAACTCATTTACTTTAAATTTACATCTGAAAGTAAGTTTTCAGTTTATACCTCCAGAATATTAAAAAGCAAATATACATAAAAAGAAAAGGGAAAAAAGCTTTCACTTTTTCAACCCTAGCCCTTTTTTTAATTCACACTAGACCACTCCTCACAGAGACATGTTTTCGCAGTAAATTACTTTCCCCAAACACTAATCCAATAGCTCATACACAATCATATTATGGAAATTGATATAACTTGCTAAACAATTCTCAACCTACTTTATAATTTGTTAAAAGAAATTCTTATTTTCTCTATTAAAACCATAGATTAAATCCAGATAGGTTAGAACAATGTGGCGATGCCTGGCGATAAATAAAGTGAAGCCTTTCGAATATCGCAAAATTAATGTAATACGTTTTTTTTTTTTTTTAAGTATGTATTACAGAGTACAGCCGTATGATACACAGATGAATTCTTTTTTTTTTAAATGATGAGTGCAATTTATAATTTTTATCCAATAGCAGTTTTTGACAAATTATTTGATGGCTCAGTGATGAGTAAGAGATATTACGGCCCCACCTTATAAGCCCAAGTTAGAGCCCCGCCTAAGTAATCAGATTTTCTGGATATGAAAATCGTAGACAGGCATATCATAAGTGGCATGTAAAAGATCCGTTGAGTACCCAATTTTCTTTTTGAAAGTACGCACTCGGTAAAATTTAGCATCTGCACGATTTAACATCTACAGAGACCTCAGATTCATAATTTGTGACCAGTGCGTCAAAATAGGTTGCGATAGTCGTTTAGATAGTGCCACAAAAATAAGTTCTTATTAGTTGTGAAGGGTATGACGAGTCTGCAACGGCGTAAGCGTAAATAACAATACACTATACAGGCAAGTTCGAAAAAATATCCATTATTGAAAAAAATATATTCTCGATACTTATAATAAAATTATAAGTTAATTATAGTTCAATTAATATAAGTTAAATTATAAAAACAAATTTCCTCCCTTACACAACAGCAGTGCATTCTATCGATCCCCGTTTCGACTATTTTAAATAATCCTATTAAGTATTGTCGTGTTTCTAATGCCACTCGGTAACCATGCCCTGAGTAGAGAACTGCCCGATTTTTTAGGCGAAAAGGGGTGGAATCCGTTTTTTTTATTGAGCGTCACAAGGGAAAAAGTCCGACTTTTACTCGTCACCATGACAAATCCGTTTTACAAGGGAAGGTCCCTTTCACACATACATTAGCACTCACATATCGGAATTTTGATCCAGATCAAAGGCCGATAACCCCCGTAGGTATTAATTTGGTATGGTAACATGGAGGGCTTTGTAACCACGACATATATAACGTGTCCCAGCCACCATTAGCAACACGGCGTTCTTAAGTCGAATACAAGCGCCGACCTAGCAAACCATCAGCATTTCCTTGCTAATATAATTCATTCAAAATGTTTTATTAATTAACGTAATACCAGTTTTTAAACTACAAAAACTGAAATATATTATTTTTTTTCAATAATTTTCGAAGACATTGATGCAATTCATTGTCAGCCAAAAAAATTATTTACATTTTTCTAAAAATGGGATGGTATTATAAAAGAAGAAATAAAAAAATTCGAGAAGGTAGTATTAACCCTTTTATTCCCAATTTAGTTATATTTCCATTCATTCATTCCATGTGATTTTTTTTTTCTTTTCACTATATAAAATTCATACTCACTTCAAACACACAAAAAAAAACGATAAATAAACACTATTAATATTCAATGCACAAGTTCCAAATAACTTTGACTAGATCTGAAAAATGTTCGAAGGTTTATAGTTTGTCCGGGGGAAAAAACTTTTTTTTTAGAAAACGTTAAGCTAAGCCCATAATAATTTATTTCAGAACCTCCACCGTTTAAAACATACCCCTAAAAATGCGAATTAACGATTATTATTTCATTTTACACTATAAACTGTGGACCATTTTTTCTACAGTTAATTAGATAAAAGTTATTCATCATTTAGCACAACGGTTAGGGAGCTAGCCTTATTCTAGCTTCTGATATCTGATTTGAATCCCGGTAAGGGCATGGATGTTTGTGTTTATCAATAAATGGTGTTATTTGTCTTTGTGTTTCTGTCGTCCTTTCTTTGTATGTCTCTTGTGGCTGTGTCACTTTTGACGAGCGGGGTAATCAGCTATAAAGCCTATGATCTTCCCTTCTAGAGGGCGCATTCACTGTCATTTGTCATCCATCATTTACCTCATAATCATTTCATTAGTATACTGATGATTCAGCATATCCAATTTTGTTGAACCTTTACGTGTAAAGACTTTCAGCTTTTTTCGGACAAACAAAGGCTTATTTATCTCTCCACTTATATATTTAACTATATATTTTCCTAGAGACAAATTTCCTGCACCCTTGTGGTGAAGTATTAAGAAAAAAAATTACGGATGAAACTTTATTTTGCATGAAAGCAAAAGGCTTTAGTTCCGATGAGATTTACATAAACTTTTGTGTTTTTATTTTGTAACGGCCGAAAGACCGCGCAAGTGTATTTTAGACTTTTCAAACAAAATTATGACTATAAGATGAAATTTAATTTTTATAAAGAAATTTATTAAAAATTAAATTATGGTAGTTAAAGAAAATAATTTTCATAAAATTAATAGTCACAAAACCTACACATTTCGTTCCGAATGAAAAACATTTTCTTTCCGAAGTGCTTAACCACGAAGCAAAGTAAAGATATATCTCTATATAATATAAAATTGTAATTGTCGGACGCTTAAAAGCCACGTGACTTCCGCGGCTTCAGCCAATCTGAAACTTCAGAAACGCTGAAAGTAAGTGAGGCGGTGTGCTTGTTTTGAGCCGGAGCTGCTTCAGGTTGCGTCCCGTGGCTTTGGTAGATAGCGTTGCTTATAGCGCTAGAGCCACGTGATGCCCTGAGCAGTCCTACGGAAACTATCTTATTTTTCATGTTGGCATTGAGTTTCCGGCCAAGCCTTGTAAAAACAGCTGAAGCCGATGCATCATCCCATTTCGTCTTGCGTACTCTCCCCGCTGGTCTGAACCTTTTATCAAAAATATCATCAGATTAGTCTTTTTTTTTTTTTTTTTTTTTTTGCGGAGCGAACAAAGAGGAATTGCGTAGCGATTCTCGGAGACGGAACCCACAACCTTCCGTTGCGAGCACGACGCTTCACACGACTTAGCTACAGCTACTCTGACCAAATTAGTCATTCATCGAATGGACTTTATTCGGAATTTTCTTAAACGTATTATTTCAATAATTATTTTACCGGACGTACTGTTGAATAGATCACAGTGATTATTGACTTTTAAAACCTATGCTTGTGCCAACCTGAGTTATCCTTGCTAATACTTCATACAAATTTGAATTATCAATTTAACCAACACCAGTTTTCCAACTTCAAAAAACTATAATATAATATTTTTTAGAGACCGTTACCTATATCTGAACACGTGAAAACTATATCACTCAAGAAAAATTTACATTTTTCCGAAAATGTAAATAATGATATTATAAATATAAGTAACTAAATAAAATTCGCAAATGTAATATTAACCTCCTTCGCTCCCAATGGAATTAAATTTGGATTCATCAGTTTGCGACTTTTTTTTCCCTCACTAAGTAAAACGCATTCCTATTTCACATACATTATCTTAATTTTTTTTTATATAAAGTTTTTTTTTTTTGTATGATTTGATAGAGGAACTCGATTTAAACAATGTTTGTAATACATAAATGGTAAATTAAAATTACTTTTGAAAATTTTTTATCTAACAAATTGTTTTCAAATTCTTCATGTTTGTATTTTTGAGCGTTTAAATGAGTTATTTTAACTATTTTTAACAAATAAGGATTCGAAATATTATTGTTATAATATCTTCAAAATGTTATTTTTTCAAAATTGTCATAAAATTTTAGATAAAAATTCATTATTTTTTTCCCTTGCTACTCACAATTTCATTCTGAATGAATAATGAATCTATCTGGCAAATTTTGGATTTCTAGAAAAAAAATTGGGGCTGTAAGTGCAAATGGAACTATTGCATGCGAAATTTTTACTCCAACCCCCAAGATTAAACCAAATGTACGAGAAACACCTCAAAATTCTTGGCAACTAATTCGAGGGTATTCGAACCGCAAATAGAACAGATGATAAAAACATATTTAAGTTTTAAAAAAAAAACTGAGTCCTAGAATTGCCCTTATTTCGGGTAATTACAATCAAATTGTCGACAATTTTCAACATACTCTACGCTTCAAAAAGTGCTCTGCCGGATAATTCTTTTTTTTTTTAATGTCTGAAATCAGATTTATCATTCGGATCATCAAAATTCATTTTTGTTAGAAAGTTATGACCTCAGAGACCAAAAATTCATGGTTTTTGTCCTTCCGGATTTATATCCGACCTTAGTACAACTTTCCACTGAAATTTATTTTTTAGTCATTAAAATTGCTGTTGCCACTTCAACTTTAGCATGAGAAACTTTATTGAAAATTAATATTTGAAGCACAATTAATTTTTGTCATTTGAAAAGTTCGGAAAAAACCTTCATAACTGAATACCATTTCAGAATGTCACAATTATTAAAGGAAATTAAAAACATTAATAGATTTTTTTATTTTAAACATTTTTGCACCTGCGTAACACAAGACTTTTTTAGAAATGTTGGTGTACCACAAGTCCTAAATAGTTTAAAAATGTATAATATTTACTCTTCAAAAAGTGTTCAAAGGTTTTTTGAATTAAAATCCTGTAAAAACTTCATATATATTCGTTATATATTTATTTATAACATGCTTGTAAAGAAGGACAAATAAAACAATTAAAATTTTATTAATTAACAATTTTAATTTTCATCAATGGTTCTTTTCTATCTATGGTTCTAACACATACAAATAAAAAAAAATGGCACAAACTTAGCAAAAAATTAATCATCGTACAAAATATACTTTTTCAGTCTTTAGTGTGAAACTAAAGTAGGAGTTCAGAAAATCCACTCTTACACTTTAAACTCGTAACAAATAGCAGAGCTTGCCGGAATGTCAAAGGGTATACTAGTTTTATTTTATATATGACCCAGAAATTAAAGATTTTTCTTTTAAACAATGTTAAAGTTTAAAATAATGAGTAATATGTCTTCTTGTTCACTGCTCATGTGTATTACAGGAGCTATTAATAGCATCAAGTTGTTCAAATCACTCACGCGTACCACCTGAAATTCCTCTCTCTTACCACCGGTTGGGAACCCCTGGTCTAGATGGAGCCACAAAAATAGGTTCTTAGTTGTGAAGAGTATGACGAGTTTGCAAAGGCGTAGAACAATACGGCCAAGTTTGAAAAAGTATGCATTATTGAAAAAAAAAAAATCTTGATACTTATAAAAAAATTATAAAATAATTATAGTTAAACTAATATAAGTTAAAATTATATAAAAAAATTCCTCAATTTACAACATCAGTGTTTTCTATCGATCGTTTCTTGTACACTATTTTAAATTGTCCAAATAAGTGTTGTTGTTTCTAATGACAGTCGGTAACCGCGAGCCCGGATTAGATAACTACCCGATTTCAAGGCGAAGTATGGGGGATTCCATTTTTTTTTAAAAATTGAGCTCCACATGGGAGGAAATCCTACTTTTACCCGTCACCAAGACAAATCCGTTTTACAGGAAAGTCGCTTTCACACATTCATTCTTATTCACATCTCGAAATTTTTAGTAAGATCAAAGGCCGATAACCCTTCTGATCTGGTACCCCCGGAGGTATTAATTTCGTATGGTAACATGGAGGACTATGTGACCGCGACGTATTTAACGTGCCCCAGCCACGATTAGCAACAAGGCGGTATTTAGTTGAATACAAGCGCCGACCCAGCCAACATCAGAATTGCGAGCTCCGCCGAGGACAGAACCCATCACCCTTCCGATGCGAGTAAACGCTTCACACGACTGAGCTACCGCGACTCTCTTAAAATTAGTAATTGGTCGATCAGACTTTAATTGGAATTTTCTTAAATGCATTAAATCAATATTTTTTTTACCTGAAATACTGTAGAATAGAACACAGTATTCATTGACTATTAAAACATTTTCATTGCTGACTTTAGTTATCCTTGGTAATATACTTCATTCAAATTTGTATTATCAATTTATATAATACCACTTTTTAAACTTCTAAAATTATAATATAATTTCTTCAAATATCGATTTCTGAATTCACCTGATATCTTTTTAACTAAGAAATAAATTATTTGCATTTTTCTAAAAATGTAAATAATGGTAATATAAATGAAGAATTAAACAAATTCACGTCGGCAAGTATTAACCCCTTCACTCCCAATGAAATTTCTTTTGGATTCATCAGCTTGGGGCGTTTTTTTAATTTTTGAAGTAACACTTTTACATTTTTTAAACCTACTGATTGATTGGAACTATGCTGCTCACTCCTATTTCAAATACATTATCTTAAAAATTTTTATTGCAGTTTTGTATGATTTGATAGAGGAATTAGATTTAAAAAATGTTTGTAATAGATAAATGGTAAATTAAAATTTATTTTGAAAAAAAAATCAAATAAATTGTTTTCAATTTCTTCATGTTTGTATTATTAAGTGTTTAAATGAGTTATTTTAACTATTTTTAACAAATAAAGATTCGTAATATTATTGTTATAATATCTTCAAAATTTTATTTTGCAAAATTTTTGTCATACAATTTTAGATAAAAATTCATTATTTTTTCCCCTTGCTACTCACCATTTCATTCTGGATGAATAATGAATCTATCTGACAAATTTTAGATTTCTAGAAAAAAAATTGGGGCTTTCAGTGCTAATGGAACTATTGCATGCAAAATTTTTACTCCAACCCTCAAGATTAAACCAAATGTACGAGAAACTCCTCAAAACTCTTGGCGACTAATTCGAGGGTATTCGAGCCGCAAATAGAAAAGATGATAAAAACATATTTAAGTTTTTAAAAAAATTAGTCCCAGAATTGCCCTTATTTCGCGTAATTACAATCAAATTGTAAACACTGCTCAACATACTCTACGCTTCAAAAAGTGCTCTGTCGGATAATTAAAATTTTTATTATTATTTTTTTTAATGTACTCTCCGTCTGAAATCAGTTGTATCCGTCGGATCTTTAAAATTCGTTTTTGTAAGAAAGTTATGACCTCAGAGTCCTATTATTCATGCGTTTTGTCTTTCCGGATTTATATCCGACCTTAGTCCGACTTTCCACTGAAATTTAATTTTTACGTATTAAAATTGCTGTTGCCACATCACCTTTAACATGAGAAACTTTATTGAAAATGAATATTTGAAGCACAATTATTTTTGTCATTTGAAAAGTTTGGAAAAAAACCATCAAAACCGAATACCATTTCAGAATGCCACAATTATTAAAGGAAATTAAAAATCTTAAAGATTTTTTGATTTCCAACCTTTTTGCACCTGCGTACCACTAGACTTTTTGAGAAATTTTGGCGTACCACCAGTCCTAAATAGTTTAATAGACGTATAATATTTACTCGACAAAAATTGTTCAAAGGGTTTTAGAATTAAACTCCTGTAAAAACTTCATATTTATTGGTTATATATTTATTTTTAACATGCTTATAAAGAAGAACAAATAAAATAATTAAAATGGTATTAATTAACAATTTTATTTATAATCTATGGTTCTAACACATACACATAAAAAATAATAGCACAAACCCAGCAAAAAATTAATCATCGTACAAAATATACTTTTTTAGTCTTTAGTGTAAAACTAAAGTAAGAGTTCAGAAAATCTACTTTACACATTAAACTCGTAACAAATAGCAGAGCTTGCCGGAATGTCAAAGGGTACTAGGTTTTTTTATATCCGACCCAGACATTAAATATTTTTCTTTTAAACAATGTTAAAGTTTAAAATAATGAGTAATATGTCTTCTTGTTCACTGCTCATGTGTATTACAGGAGCTATTATAAGCATCAAGTTGTTCAAATCACTCACGCGTACCACCTGAAATTCCTCTCGCTTACCATTGGTTGGGAACCCCTGGTCTAGATGGAGCCACAAAAATAGGTTCTTAGTTGTGAAGAGTATGACGAGTCTGCAAAGGCGTAAGCGCCAATAACAATACGGCCAAGTTTGAAAAAGTATGCATTATTGAAAAAAAAATTCTTGATACTTATAATAAAACTATAAAATAATTATAGTTAAACTAATATAAGTTAAAATTATATAAAAAAATCCTCAATTTAAAACATCACTGTTTTCTAACGACCGTTTCTTGTGCACTATTTTAAATTGTCCAAATAAGTGTTGTTGTTTCTAATGACAGTCGGTAACCGAGCCCGGAGTGGAGAACTTCCCGATTTTAAGGCGAAGTATGGGGGATTCCATTTTTTTTTTAATTGAGCTCCACAAGGGAGGAAATCCGACTTTTACTCGTCACCAAGACAAATCCGTTTTACAGGAAAGTCGCTTTCACACTTTCATTCTTATTCACATCTCGAAATTTTTAGTAAGATCAAAGGCCGATAACCCTTCTGATCTGGTACCCCCGGAGATATTAATTTCTTATGGTAACATGGAAGACTATGCGACCGCGACGTATTTAACGTGCCCCAGCCACCATTAGCAACACGACGGTATTTAGTTGAATGCAAGCGCCGACCCAGCCAACATCAGAATTGCGAGCTCCGCCGAGGATAGAACCCATCACCCTTCCGATGCGAGTAAACGCTTCACACGGCTGAGCTACCGCGACTTTGTCCAAAGGCCCTCGCCAGATAAGACGGTGAAAAATGCCCCCATTCCAATCGGGCTAATTTTTTTTCTGAAAATACCTCATAGTATGGACAACTTCTCAGCCAAGTTTCAGCTCAAAAATGTGACGCATTTTTGAGTAAAAAATTAAAGTTTTTTTTCTTTCTAAATTGATTATTCCCTGAATATATTTGATAAATCCAAAAAACTACTCATGAGTTTTTAGATATTATTGAGTAGTATTCTCAGAAAAATCCGCTCATAAATCTGATCGAGCGATCATTCTTAAAAATGCATTTTTATTTTTCAAAAAAAAATTTCATGCCAAAATCGTTTGGTCACAACTTAGGATTTTGTCTCTACATATTCCTCTATTATCAATCTTTAATATATATTTTTTTCAGATTTTTAAAATTATTGGACGATAGTTTAAAAAAATAAAATATTCTTAAAACCTGACTTTTCGCACTACTTACTCGGCAGATGGCACTCCTAACAAAGGCGGGGAAATTCAATCTGGGAGAATTTCTTTCGGACTAAAGAATTTAGCATAGATTTAGAAAGTAGCAGATCTGCCTCTAGGGGGAAAGGTGAAGCCATTTGTTAACCATTATCCCATAAGGCAGTTCGCAAGCTCTTGCACATGGCATGCCATACGCCACCAGATGGCACTATGAGATAATTCGACTAATAAAAGATATATATTCAATATTAACTAATTAAAACTTTTTACAAGTTTCGCTAGCATAATTTTATAGCTGCATGCGTATTGATAATTTCTGTAAGGCATGAGGTATATATTCACAAAAGAAGCAAGTTAAAAATGCAGTTTTTATTGTATGTAACTCTTCGGAAAAACCATTTTTGTGAATCAGTATCCCGTGATGCATTGCGAAAACGACGAAATGTGGATTCATCACGCATCATTGCGTTGTACGGGATTGCGCAATCGGTGGGCATGCTATTTCTAAATCTATGGATTTTAGAGCAAAAAAATCAGGCTTTAAGAATTATTTTTTTTAAACTATCGTCCAATAATTTTAAAAATCTGAAAAAAATATATATTATAGACTGATAATAGAGGAATATGTAGAGACAAAATCCTAAGTTGTGACCAAACGATTTTGGCATGAAATTTTTTTTTTGAAAAATAAAATTGCATTTTTAAGAATGATCGCTCGATCAGATTTATGAGCGGATTTTTCTGAGAATACTACTCAATGATATCTAAAAACTCATGAGTAGTTTTTTGGATTTATCAAATATATTCAGGGAATAATCAATTTAAAAAGAAAAAAACTTTAATTTTTTACTCAAAAATGCGTCATATTTTTGAGCTGAAACTTGGCTGAGAAGTTGTCCATACTATGAGGTATTTTCAGAAAAAAAATTAGCCCGATTGGAATGGGGGCATTTTTCACCGTCTTATCTGGCGAGGGCCTTAGTAATTGGTCGATCAGACTTTAATTTGAATTTTCTTAAACGTATTATATCAATAAATATTTTACCTGAAGTACTGTTGAATAGAACACAATATTCATTTACTATTAACACATTTGCATTACTGACTTGAGTTTTCCTTCCTATATACTTCATTCAAATTCGAATTATCAATTTATATAATACCAGTTTTTAAACTTAAAAAATTATAATATAATTTTTTTAAATATCGATTTCTGAATTCACTGCTAAGTTTACTAAAAGAATAAATTATTTGCATTTTTCTAAAAATGTGAATAATGGTATTATAAATGAAGAATTAAAATATTCGCGAAGGTAGTATTAGCTCCTTCTCTCTCAATTGATTCCATTTGGATTCTTCAGCTTGCGAATTTTTTTTAAAAAAAATTTCCGTAAAACTGTTTTACTTTTTTTTTTTAAATCCACTGAATGATTGATTCGAACTATGCTGTTGGTAATTTTCTATAGTCAGAATTTTGCTAAAACATACTTGATTGGTTTTTTTTAATTTCTGTTACATACTCTGTAAGCTATAATATCTATCAACTGAAAAATCTTTTCCACTTATCGATTTTCAAAACTAACTATATTAATATTTATAGATCATAATCGTGAAAGCCGTATGTATCAACATCTGTAGGCCGCCGAGGGAATATTCCCGGCAACCTGAGGCACTAACCATCCACACTCATTTTCTCTTGGCTGATTTCCGGAGAAAAATCGTCGTTTTGGTGTTTGGCAATGTAATGTTCCGCAACATAGCCTGCTTGTCTTCGCCTAGCACACACGACCTCTTTTTTTTTTTTTTCTAAAAGGCATTCATTATGCATATTGCTAGCCGCCTATTCTGCCGTGGGCGGGTAAACTGCAGTAACCACAACAAAGAATTGGACAATTTTTGCTCTGACAAAAAAAAAAAAAAAAAAAAAAAAAAGTTGGTTTGTTACAGAACCTGTCACTAAAACCGCTTCCACACCATATTTATGCTCACAGGAAACACACTTATTATACACCTCAGAAAGAAATTCGCCTAACAGAGTTTCTAATTTAGAATTGTAAACGCTAAAATTAACTATTTTCATTAATATACTTTGTCAAATTGAAAATTACTCATTATCGTTTTCTAAATTTGTTTGGAATTCATGGAATAATGATGCAAATGTTTAATAAATATAATTCTTTTAGTCGCCGGAATTTAATTTACAGTTCGAAAAATATATAATTAGTAAAAATGATGCTTTAAGAACAAAAGAGAAACTTTGCATATATTTTATGCAAAATTAGAATTCTTTATACATCTTTCTTCATACATATATAATGAACCATCAAAAGAAGTCTATTGTGATATTTCAACAATCCAAACCGAATTATATCACATAATAAATTTTCTTTCAAAGGTTTTATTTTATAAAAAGTTTCTCGTACGTTTGACGAAATGGCAACAGTGAAAATATTGAGTGAAAATGGAATTTGCATGTTATTTCAGTGTAGATTAAATTTTAGTTTTTTAAATTTTAAATATACTTCTAATTTAAATTTTTTAATGAAATTTGGGATGTAACCTAGCCCGATTTTTTGCTTTAAAATGACGCATTCCAATTGTTTGTGCGACTTTTGGTTCGCTCATTAAATGAAAATGGAATTTGCATGTTATTTCAATGCAGATTAAAAATTTAGTTATTTAAATTTTAAATATACTTCTAATTTAAATTTTTTAATGAAATTTGGGATGTAACCTAGCCCGATTTTTTGCTTTAAAATGACGTATCCCAATTGTTTGTGCGACTTTTGGTTCACTCTGTGAAAGTGGGTGACGGACAGACGGACTGAACGATTATAAAACCTTCCACTTTTTACGTTATAAACGTAATGTGGAAGCTAAAACCGTGTCTGTTAGTATTTTTTCTCATAGGTTATAGTTGATGAGTATTTGCTGCAATGCTCCAAGTCAACTGGCTAGAAACTGCAGTTTACCTGCCCAACACCGGCAGTCTCCGTCGATCCCGCACCAACTTTGTGTTCTGTATTCGCATTTCCTCGTTTTATAAATAATTGTTTGAGATATGCACCACTATTTTTGCTTTGCCCATATAATTAAATATTTAATTTTTCTTTATTCATTTGCTTTTTCACTCATATTTAATTGATTTATCAAGCTGCGTGCGTACGAGTATGCAGTAGGTGTAATAGTCTAAGAGCTAGCAACGTTTTTGAGAGAGAATTTCAGGAGGGCCAGTTTTAATATATGCTATCTCTCTCACTCTCCCGGACATCATACGGGCTATCTGGCGGGCGGTAGTGGTTGCGTTCATCAGTGCGCATCCTACTAATACAAGTAAAAAATTGATTTTTCAAATCATTTTAGGACGTTTTATTTTTTTATTATTATTTTTAGTGGACTTTTTGCAACATAAATCTATTATTGCCAGACATTTTTATTGTTGTTTAAGCTGTGCCAGACTCTAATTTTGATTTTGAAAGCTCAAGTGTTGCCCAAATTACCAGCTCAGGTGTGAATTCACCGATCATTGTAATTACGTCATCGTCATTCATTGCGCAATACCATGTGGCAATACTTGTAATGAGCTGATAATTTGGGCAACACTTGAGCTTTTAAAATCAAAATTAGCGTCTGGCACAGCTTCAACAACAATAAAAATGTCTGGCAATAATAGATTTATGTTGCAAAAAGTTCACTAAAAATAATAATAAAAAAATAAAACGTCCTAAAATGATTTGAAAAATCAATTTTTTACTTGTATTAGTAGGATGCGCACTGAGGAACGCAACCACTACCGCCAGCCAGATAGCCCTTATGCTATCTCTCTCACTCTCCCGGACATCATATCTTAAAACTGGCCCTCCTGAAATGCTTGTTTTTCCGACGTTGCTAGCTCTCGTACAATAATATAATCTAAGCTGCTGGGATTCCGTTTAATCGACCTTGTACAAAAGTGAGGGGCGGCAATGGGGTTATTTCACGTAGTGGATGGCGACAGCTATAACGATTTGTTTCATGAAATTGCTTATGTTTTCGTATTTAAAAATAAGTTTCCTAAAAATATTTTACGTATTTAATTTTTAAATGCCAAATTCTTGCTGTTTTGTTGGTTGTTCAAAACGTTTGTCAAAGAAAGTTTGCATAGAAAGAAAAAATTATTTTCATCGATATCTGTCATTTTGGGAGTGAAATCAAAGCAACCAATGAAATCGCAGTACGTGAAACCTAAGCAACCAACAAATCCAGTATGGATACAACTGCAAAGAAGGGCGTAACATCAACTGAAACATTCCCATTAAGAGCGATTTTTAATCCCTCAAGGGATTTTACATTGCTTCACTTTAGCTGTGTAAGCATATATTCCCAAGGGTTTGAGAATCTTTACAAATGCGAAAAAAATAATACCAGAAGTGGGAAATACAACACCAAACAAAATGTTGTTTTTATGGAAAAACCCGTGCTTACCAGTTAAATGGATAGTGTGTAACAATGGTAGTTTTCACACCTACCTGCATGTCTTCGCTATCGCCCTTTCCTCTTAGTGATAAAAATAATTCATTATGTTTGTCGCCAGTAAAGCCTGGGTCTCCTAAGGATCGTAATATCAGATTACGTCACGATAGACATGCCTCTTTGGAAAAATTGCTATAAATGCGCTACAGCAATGCGTTTATATTTTCTGACTCAATATGAGTGCGGCAGTCGATAATAGTAAAACACAGCTTAATAATTGTAGTCTCCGTCATCTTTGCATTCCTTTTTTCATGCTCCTGTCATTCCCTTTCATTTTGCTTTTCGCAGTCATTCATTTTCCTCATTTATATCAAATTCCCTTTTATACTGGAGGTGTAGGTAGCTCCACCACAGTCAACTCCCAAAATGTAAAAAGTTTGTCGCATAGGCTGCATAAAATAACAAATAAATAACTTGAATATTTTTACGTTATAAGTATTGGCTCGACACGATAGAGTAAATGCGTCTACTCGATATTAATTGTACCGAACAGCAAAAGCGAATTAACGAAGTGCAAAAGCCAAACCATTCACACACAATATTTATAAATTTTATCATTCTTTTAATTGATTATTAAATTTAAATAAATTTAATTTCTTGAAACTGTGTCGTTAGTAAGGAAGAGGAAAATGTATGAGAGGTTTATGTATTGTTAATTCATTGTTTTGTAAACATTTGTTTTAATGAGCACCACTATTTTTGTTCTGCTTTTATATATTTAAATTTATTAGGACTTGTTGCGAGTGTGAATAACAAGAGAGGGATATTGTTATTTTAGCAGTGTGTGTATACCACAATCATGCTGCAGGTATAATTGAAGCAAAAATTAAAGGCGAAATTGAATTATCTATATCTTCTCAAGTAAATAAATTTTTTTAAAAAAAATGAAGACCTTTGTCCAGAACTATGTTTTTTGGAAAAAAATTGTTGTACGAAAAATAATTTTTAAAACTTAAAATTGAAGTTTTTATGCGGAAATGAAGATGCCGGTGTTTACGAAGTCGTCGTTGTGAGAGTGGGCACGCTGGACAGCGGGTCTCCAAAGCAAAGTGTATCAGTGTAAATCCCATGTAGACATTTTTTTTCTCTGAAACATTTCTGCGGCTGAACTGAATATTTTTGTAAGCTAATTTTTTAATGTTAAAATGTAGCTGACTTGCACGTCCCGACCATCCCACTCTTTGAAATTGGCTCGAATATATGTATATATTTTATTTTTCAATAAATAATTTTACAAAAATTATTCGAAGCAATTTTATAAAGCGGGAATCTGAACACCTGTAAGTTATCTACATTTATTACGGGCACAATTTTGGGAAATTCGCAGCACTTTTTGCTCAGTATTGCTGTAATGCAGCACAAGATACTATAGTTCAGGTTAAAAAGTGTTGCAATTTGTTTTTTTCTTCAGAAAAAGACCCGTTATTGCTTGTTTTTTACGAATCCAACAAACAAATGGAATCCAACGACACATGGAAATGTATTAAAAATGGTATTTGAGCCATTAAAACTTTGAAAATTATAATGGATTTATCTTAAAACAAAATAATTATTGCTTAAAGAACAATTATCCATTCTGCCGTACATTTTTTTTTAACGAAAACAAGTATGTTGTTGTAACATTAACTTTCACTTAGAACCACTTCCACGCATAGCATTTATACACTTAAGATACAAAATCACCAACCAGGAAATTGGGCATATCTTTGCACTAATTCTACAATTCTACTGTATTATTGTTGAATCGTTCATTTAATTTCAGTCAAAGACTCTAATATTAGTAGTTCCTGTCCAGTTTCCTAGCCAGCTGCTTCTTTCCGTTCTGACGGTGTTTGATTTGAACACCACCAACAAACATGGAGCGTGAAAAAAGTTGTACATTACCCAATTAAAAAGCTATATCGAGTTCACCAAATTATAACCTCTTAAGACAATGTCTCCAAAAGAGGACGCCAGGTCGCTAGAAGATTTTCAAATAGTTAGGATGAGTTCGAATATGCACTCCCGTCTGCAGCCTGCAACTACTAGTTAAAAGTCAAAAACTTTGTTACCACTTTTTTTTCTTCAAAAATGAAAATATAAAATTTCATATTATTTTATATTTGACATCAAATTCATTAAGATTAAACAGTTAAAAAGGCATTTCCATCTAAAAAAAAGAAATGCCTTATGTGAAAGTATAGAATATTATATAGTTCTCTCTCTCCATGATGACAGAAAAGTTACCTTTTAAATAAATCATTGAAAGATATGTAATTTTGTGTGGGTTGCAATCGTTTGCCAATCGCCGCTATGTTGAGGTGATGCTTCGGCACAAAAATCCATCGTTTCACAATTACTTTTCTCCTGTAGATAGTGTGCGAAAGCGCACGGTTTTTCTATCCATTCTCTATGGTCAAAGTACAAGGTGCATACACTCTTAATACGAACGAGCGATTTTAACTAAGTCTGAGTTAATTTTCACTCTTCTTCAACTTCCAGTCTAGAAATTGCGCTTTTTCTTTTGGAGTGGATAATTTGTGTGTTAAACCTCCGACAGGATCACTCCAAACGAGTGATTTTTACTCAGTCTGAGTTAATATTCACTCCTTTTCGGTGTCGAAAATGCACTTCTCTAACTGGAGTGGATTTCACTCTCTTGTTTTAAGAGTGTATGTTGTCCAGTTGATCTTAAAACACAGAAAAAGGAAAGATGTTTTACTCATTAAAGACGATTGGCATGAAATTTTCCAAAGTAAGAGTCTTTTTCATTTTGTACATTTTAACAGTTACAGCAGAGTACTCCATCAGCATGCAGTTAGTTTTAATTCCCTGTTCTTAATGAGTTAAACAGGTCCTTTGAGTGAATAATTTCTGAAATATTAGGTTTCAAACTTGGAACTTTCACTCCGACCGCATGTCGAGCCTCAAGTTTAACACAATTTAAGTGGTCTGTGGTCAAACACATCAGCTAAGTACGTAACAGAGCAAATTCAAGAGAAGTTAGTGAAAAATACGCGTTCTTTGTGTCAAGAAGGAAGAGACGAACCTCGTCTCTAAGTTCGAAAACTCTTGACTAGTTCCTACTGCGAGAAAGTCATCTGACTTCCGTTGGAATAAGAAATTGCCCATGCTCAATACCGATCTGTTTACAACAAAGAAAATAATCAGCCACTATATAATTCTTTTTTTGCTGTAGACTCTTCTCATGCAGGAAGTTACCAAAGCAGAAAAAAAAAATCTGTTATCATTCGAAATATATTTCATTTTTTTTTTTATCCTGATAGCACCTTGCGGACTAGTCTGGAACAGCTCCCGGTTCCCTTGGGATCGGTGAACCACCTGTTGGGAAATACTGATAAGGAACTTATTAAGTTACAGGAAAAACGAATTTAATTGAACTAAAAGTTAAAGTTTTCATTTTGAAATGTAGGTGTTATAATGAAAGTTGTGATTAATGATATAAAGTTGTGATTATTGATTCAAAGGAAAAAAAATGCGCAAGGAGACTGGCGTACCCAGCGAGAAGTCTACTGGCGGCACAAAGAGTGTCAGAGTTATAACCCTTCTCGATGGGCTGTCAGGTGGCGCTGATTTAAAATTATGATAGTAAATTTGGATTTTATCGAAAAAAAATGCGCTAAACAGCATCAATACCATCAAATCCTTAAAAAACAAAGTAACAAAAAGCGAATTGTACAAGTCTGCAGCTTCGGTATTGATATTTTTGAAGAGCTTGAACATTCTCTTTACTAACCGCATGATCGTGTGAGCCTGGTCGGAAAGGGTTAATGTGAGGATATTTTTTAATAAGAATCTCCCAGGGTTCGGTAGGATATAATACAAAAATGCTAAAGGAGAATAAATATTGAAATACCTAATATTATCAAGCCTAATTATTAATATACAATAAAAATTCAAACTAATCTAGTGGCAAATGTTATGGAAAATATTACCACTCTTTTTATGGAAAATTGCTAAATAGAATTTGATTTCAATCATTGATCCTAATCGACACTATTCGGCAACATTTAATAAGGCGCATTGCTCTATGAATTAAAGAAATGCTTGGCTTCCAAATGAAGGATCTAACCCCAGTCTTCCTCAGTGTAATGACTCTACTCTCCAAACAGTGCCCTATCGGATCTAGCATGCCCGATCTATGGAAGATGTATGCTGACTTTCTTTTCTTATAATTTAAGAGAATTTTGAAATGAAAAATCGAAGGAACATGTAAATGTAATTCTGAAGATGCTAGTCCGCACTCTCTGTCTGAAATCAGTTGTACACTTCGGATCTTTTAAAATTCTCTTTTGTTAGAAAGTTAAGACCCCAGAGACCTATTATTCATGATTTTTGTCCATCCGGAATGAAATGTGTCCGAAGTCAATCGCCGACTTCCCACTGAAATGATATTTTTAGTCATTAAAATTGCTGTTGCCACAACACCATTAGCATCATTATTTTATTGAAAATGAATGTTTAAAGCACAATTTATTTTTGTCATTTAAAAAGTTTGGAAAAAAATTTCAAAACTGAATATCATTTCAAAATGTTGAAATTATTAAAGGGAATGAAAAATATTAGGAATATTTTAAATATCCACAATCCTTATATATGCCATTTATTTCGTAAATTAGAATTAGGTATACTTTACAATTTCAAAATAGTATGCACGATTTATAATAATATATTTAGAATAAAAGATTGAATGCCAAAACCTACAATTTTCCAAAAAAGTTATAAAAGTTTTAAATTAATTTTGAACACGTTTTCCTCATATTCCTTTTTTTTTTGGTCGAACTCAGTTACTTAAAAATTACATCTGAAAATTAGTTTTCGGTTTTTACCCGCAGAATATTAAAAAGCAAATATACATTAAAATAAAGAAAGCTTTCACTTTTTAAAGCCCTTTTTAATTCACACTATAACACTCCTCACTGAGACTTGTTTACGCAGTAAATTACCTTCCCCGAGCACTAATCCGATAGCCCATACACAATCTTATTATGGAAATTGATATAATTTGCTAAGCTATTCCCAAACCAACTTTATAATTTGATGAAAGAAATTCCTATTTTCCCTATTAAATTCGTAGATTAAATCCTGATAGTTTAGAATATTGTGGTGATACTTGGCTATATATAAAGTTATAGTCGAAGTCAATCTAACCTTTCCCAACGAGAAAGGCTACGAGGGCGTGTCCGTGTGTCCGAACGCTGGGATTAGCGGCTTTCGCCGATACCCATAGAGCTTCAACCAATCAAATGGCTACGGTTGTCATCGGGAGATCGAATCTTTCTGCAACCATGGCTGCTTGGCGAAGTTTAGAGTGTATATGTATGTACACTTTAATTGTCAACGACGTCATACATATTTGTTATTGTTCCAGCAATATCCAAAGCTATTCGAATGCTATCATTTCTAACCTTATTAATTAAAAGAAAGGAATTAAAGCCCTTCGAGTTTCGTCACATTAATGTGATAAGTTAAAAGGTATGTTTTACTGAGTACAGCCGTATGAAATACAGAAGAATTCTTTTTTTTAATTGATGAGTTTAATTTATAATTTTTACCCAAAAGCAGCTTTTAACAAATTAATTTGGTGGCTCAGTGGCTGAGAGCTATTACGTGCCCACCTAATAATCCCAAGTGTGAGACCCGGCTGAGTCGTCAAATTTTCTGGATATGAAAATCGCAGCCACGCAAGTCATGCAATTATGTGGCATGTAAAGGATCCCTTGAATACCTATTTAGCTTTTTGGAGCTACAGGCAAAATTTTGTCTCCGCAAGCTATATCATATACTGAGACCTCATTCCTCCCTTTCAAACACAAGTGTATTCTATCGATCCCCGTTTCGTGTACACTGCTTTAAATAGTTCAAATAAGTATTGTGTTGTTTCTAATGCCACTCGGTAACCGAGCACGGATCAGAGAACTATCTGATTTTAAGGCGAAGTGGGGCGGCTTCCGTTCTTTTATATTGAGCGCCACAAGAGAGGAAGTCCGACTTTTGCTCGTCAGCATGACATATCCGTTTTACAGGAAGGTCCCTTTCACACATACATTCTCACACACATATCTGAATTTTTATCCACAACCCTTCCGATGCGAGAACGATGCTTCACACAACTGAGCTGCAGCTACTCTTTCCATATTAGTAATTCATCGAACATACTATATTCGGAATTTTCTTAAACGTATTATTTCAATAATAATTTTATCGGAAGTACTGTTGAATAGAACACAGCATTCATTGATTTTTAAAACATTTGCATGTGCTGACGACTTGAGTGATTCTTGCTAATATACTTTATACTATTTGAAATTATCAATTTATACAATACCAGTTTTTAAATTTCAAAAACTATAATATTATTTTTTAAAAAAATATACAACTTGAAAAATTATTCCACTCCAAAAAAATTATTTACATTTTTCGAAAAATGCGAATAATGGTATTATAAATGAGGATTTAACCCTTTCAGTCCCAAAAATTTACTACACTACATAGTCCAGGCAACGAAGAGTTCTAGAGGGAAAGTTTTGGAACACAATTTTTGACTTTATAACTTTGTTTAGACTAGTTAGGAGGTAAACATATCAAAAGTCCTAGCCCCTGTGCTAAAGGGGGGGGGGGGGGTTGAATGTCCCATTTTTCGTTTTTTCGCCTATATCTCGAAAACTATGAGCTCTAGTTATATAATTGTAAAACACAAAATGAAAGCTGATTAAATTTGCTACAAGCTGCACCCCTCAAGTGTTTTAATATCTTGTATAGTTTTCGAGATATCCGCTCTTAAAAGTCAGTAATTTTGGAGAAAACACTTCTCCCCCCTCATTTTTCCTCTTTTTTGACCGGATAACTCTTCAATAATGCAACGAAACACTAAATTTTGGCACTAGAGTGGTAGAGAATTTAATTCTTTTCAATAATATATCTTATTTTACGATTTTATCTATTTTCAGTCACATTTTAAAGCGGTTTCAGTGTTGTGTGAAGAGGGTACTGGCAGTCCCATAGAGCTAATGCATAAGTTTTGAAATCGCAACTTTTGGAAAACAATTTATTTGCCATATTATTCCATTTTACTAGGTATTAGAATCATCATAGCATCAATTTAAAACAAAATTGAAAAGAAAATAACATCCGGTTATTTAATTATTAATTAATGAAGTTTTAAAATAGGGGCGCCATCTGCTGTATATGTTCGACATTTTAACATTTCAAAAATATATAATTTAATAACTGGATAATATTTTCGTTTCAAATTTGTTTCATTTCGATGTTATGTTGATTCCCGTACCTGGGCAAAAAGGGCTAACATGGCAAAGCAATACATCTGTGGAAGTTGTTATTCGAAAACTGATGCATTAGCTCTATCGGACTGACAACCCTTCTTATGTACACTTGTTCTATACTGAACGTCTAAATAACACTGATACTCATTTTGTAGGCACGTTGTTATTTTAATATTTTATCTATTTCATTTCATTCCTCGAACCCCAGTGGGAAAACGGTCAGATGAAATCCCCCTGTTCTTCATCATCTTTGGGGTCAACTTGAGAGACCCTTTTGAGGCTAGTCCCCTGGGAATTTTGGCATTCTGAGGAACATTTGAGACTTGATTTTTTATAGCTACAGTTTGAGCTAGCACAGACTTTCATGTATCTGCAGAAAAATATTTTCAGAATATCGTCAGGTGCTGTTGCTAATTGATGCTATGATGATTCTAATACCTAGTGAAAATGGAATAATATGGCAAATAAATTGTTTTCCAAAAGTTGCGATTTCAAAACTTATGCATTAGCTCTATGGGACTGCCAGTACCCTCTTCACACAACACTGAAACCGCTTTAAAATGTGACTGAAAATAGATAAAATCGTAAAATAAGATATATTATTGAAAATAATTAAATTCTCTACCACTCTAGTGCCAAAATTTAGTGTTTCGTTGCATTATTGAAGAGTTATCCGGTCAAAAAAGAGGAAAAATGAGGGGGGAGAAGTGTTTTCTCCAAAATTACTGACTTTTAAGAGCGGATATCTCGAAAACTATACAAGATATTAAAACACTTGAGGGGTGCAGCTTGTAGCAAATTTAATCAGCTTTCATTTTGTGTTTTACAATTATATAGCTAGAGCTCATAGTTTTCGAGATATAGGCGAAAAAACGAAAAATGGGACATTCAACCCCCCTCCCCCCTTTAGCACAGGGGCTAGGGGCGGGGACTTTTGATATGTTTACCTCCTAACTAGTCTAAACAAAGTTATGAAGTCAAAAATTGTGTTCCAAAACTTTCCCTCTAGACCCTTTTTTCAGCCTTCGTTGCCTGGACTAACAGAAACATCTGATATTCACAAAATAAGCTTATTTTAGGTCAAATATACGAATCCCATAAGAAAAAAAAATCCATTTAAATTTTTTATATGGTTTTTGAAACAATGCCAAAATTCTTTAAATGTGGAAAACAACAAAATAAAAAAAAATACATTACCTAAAAACACTTCGAGTTATATATTTTAAGGTATCTGACCATATTATTAAAAAAATTTTAGTAATTATTTTAACCGAAATAGTATAAATTGTGTTTTAAATATGTTGAACTGAAGTGAACTTAACACAAATCAGGAGAAACGCTTGTTGACTATTTTCTAAATAAAAACAATAGTAGTTCTGACTTCTATTGAGATAAAAGTAAAATTTTGTCTGATAGAACGAAGTGCGAAGAATCGAATGATGTGTGTTTGGATGTCATAGCGGGACATAAACATTTTGAAAAAAATATTGAAAGTGATGATGCCAAATGGCATCACTGGGACTGAAAGGGTTAAACTAAAATCGCGAAGCTACTATTAACCCTTCGCTACCAATGTAATTCCATATGGATTCATTGTTACTTTTTTTTTTTTATCTCAAGTACATTCCCTATGCACTTTCTTCATAAAGTATTATTTTCTTTTTGAATCGTTTGATAGAAAAATGGGATTTAAAAGATGTTCGTATTTTGAATTTTTTTTATGAAATAAATTGGTTTCGAATTTTTTCATGTTTGTATTTTTAAGTGTTTAAATTATATAAGTTTAACTGTTTTTAACAAATAAAGTTTCAAAACATTATTTTTATAATTTCTTCAAAAAGTTATGTTTTAAAAAAATAATCCTTAGTATTTAGTTAAAAATTTAATATTTTTTTCCGTTTCTTCTCATCATTTCGTACTGAATGCATAATGAATCTAATTAACAAATTTCAGATTTTTAGAAAGAAAAGTGACTGTAAAAAAGTGACCGAGACGAGCAAGAAAACGAGCGCAAGTTGTTTGCAAGTTAAAGTTTCTAACCCGTCTTGCACGTGTACACGTGTTTTGTATGCACCCCTCCCTGCAAGTCACTTAGCAGGAACTCTCAGCAATATTGCAGCGAGAAGAAGTTGAAGTGTTACCAGTTTGTGCAACTCAACTTGCTCGGTTCCAACAGATTGGAAATTCTTGCAAGCTTATTGCAAACTGTGTTGCGAGGTGCATGATTGATTTTGTTTTGCTTGCTTTTGATTTTCGGTATATACACGTGTGATAATAGATTTTACATCTTTTTTGGGATTGTTTTGATGGATTCTCCAAGTTTGGTCTTTATCTTTAGTAAAAGTTTTTAAGTTTCCAAATCGGATGCCGACAAACATTTTTTTTTTATTTAATTGCTGAGTGTCTTCTATAGCTAATTTCTGAAATAATTTTCTAAAACATCCTTGTTCATTTCCTTTAAAAAAATTATTTCAATTAAAATCAATTTTAATGACAGCTTTTTAATTAATTTTTTTGATTAAAAAGTATTTAGTTAAAAATTATTTTAATGAAAATAACTATTTATAATAACATTATTTAAATCAAAATTATTTTAATTACAACATTTTAATTATCACTCAATCCTTCACCAACGCATACGTACTTCACGGGCATTTTGATTTTAAATTGTATGAACAATTAATATTAAAGCGACAGCTTTCGTTTTATTCATGGCGAACGGCGATTGAATAGACGATCCCGTTCACTGTATGTTAATGACTGACACAAACCAAACCAGGGTTGCAGAGTACTGTCGTGGACACTACTCTGCAAGTTTATCGTGCAACAAAGCTATAAATATCTTGCAGAGCCTTGCCGCAAGAAAATTGCAAGCTCCATGTAAACACTCAAGCAAATTTCTTGCATGAAACTTGGGCAATTTTTCTTGCACGTGGACACTTAGCTTTACCCTTGCTAACATTCTTCATTCAAATTCGAACTATCAACTTATATAATACCAGTTTTTAAACTTCAGAAATTGTTATGTAATTTTGTAAATATCGAATTCTTAATACAACAGCACGATGAATCTCCCTCTAGAAAAAGTTATTTACATTTTTCTAAAAACGTGAATAATGGCATTATAAATAAAGAATAAAAAAATTCTCTTGCGCAAGTATTAACCTCTTCACTCCCAATGGAATTCCATTTGGATTCATCAGCTTGGGGCTTTTTTTTTTTTAAATTTTTAAAGTAAAACTTTTTTACTTTTTTTTAAACCCACTGAATGATTAATTGGAACTATGCTGTTGGTAATTTTCTTCTTTCAGAATATAGCAAAAAACAAACATACTTTAGGGTTTTTTAAGATTTCTTTAACATACTCTTTTAGCTATAATATATATCAACTGAAAAATCTATAACGCTTATCGATTTTCAAAACTAACTATATTAATGTTCATGGATCATAATCGTGAAAGCCGTATGTGTCAACATCTGCAGGCCGCCGGTCTTAATATTCCCGGCAACCTGAGGCATTAACCATCCACACTCATCTTCTTTAGGCTGTTTCCCGGAGAAAAATCGTCGTTTTGGTTAGGTTAAGTTTGAATTATCGTCACACTAGAGCTACACAAGGGCTATTGGCGACGGGCGTCGTATTTTTAGAACCACAGTCAGGTGACGAGCCACACCTGAATAGGCACCCAACGCAACCGTTAAGGGCGATATCGTACGCAGCGTTAGGACTTTGAAGGATATTTAACGTTCACTCCCTTACACGGTGTATTATTCGTCGGACATTTTTGGCTGCACGGGCCGTTTATAGGTCGGCAGCTATTTTGGCGATGCCCGGACCCGAACCTGGGACCTTCCGCATGCTAAGCGAGTGCTTAACCGACTGGGCTCCCCAGCCCTTTCGTCGTTTTGGTGTTTAACAATGTAATTTTCCGCACCAACATGTTGGTCTTCGCTAGCACACGTTAACTCAATTTTTTTACAGGGATCCATTACGCATAAGGCTTGCCGCCTGTACTGCCGCGGGCGGGTAAGCTGCAGTAACCACAACAATGAATTGGACCATTTCTGCTCTGGAAATAAAAACCTTGTATGTTATACCAAAACCGAGCTTAAGTTTGCAGCAGAGAAATGTACTGAGCGGAGGGAACTTGGTAAACAACCCGGCTGGCGCCGCAATTTCGCGTACTCTGATTGGTTGCTCCTTTCGACCCTGATATTCGTGCGCCCTGTTACGTCAAAACCGAAGGAAAAAATTATTAAAATAACACTCTAACTGAAGCTTAACTAATAAAAATAATAAAGTTATGTCTTGAAATAACAAATAAATTTGTTTATTGAATGTGAAATACCTTTTTGTATTCGATTCTCGCACTCAAAAATGAGAACTATTTACCCCTTTTCTCGTAGAACATTTGTAAACTGCAAACTTAAGGTCGGTTTAGGTATAGTATTTTTTATTATAGTTTATTGTTGTTGAGTACTTGCTGCAATGCTCTAACTAAATCAACTGGCTAGAAACTGCGATAAACCTGCCCACTTCAGTAGTCTCCGTCAATCCCGCACCAGCTTTGTGTTCTGTATTCGCATTTTATCGTTTTGTAAATAATTATTTGAGAAACGCACCACTATTTTTGTTTTACTCATATAATTAAATATTTAAATTTTATTTTTTCATTTGCTTTTACATTCCTATGCAATCAATTTATCAAGCTGCGTGCTTTTTCCACGTATGCAGTAGGTGTAATATAATCTAAGCTGCTGGGATGGCGATAGCTCTGGAATTACTTATGTTTTCCTATTCAAAAATGAGTTTTCTTTGAATATTTTTTCTTATTAAATTTTTTAATTACCAACTTCTGGCAGTGCTGTTGATTGTTCAATTCCAATTAAGAGAGAGATGTCTAATCAAATTTAGGGATTCTACATTGAATTACTTTGTTATGACAGCATATATTCCCTTAGAGAATGAAAATCTTAACGAATGCGAACTAAATATACTATCTCGAACAAATGCGAATTAAAAAAATAACAGAAGTGGGAAACACTGCACTAAATAAATTGCTGTTTCTGTGAAAATCCTGTGTTTAACTGTTAGAAAACTCCGCAAAACCTGTTGTCTTTCGGATGATTATGGATAGTTTGTAACAATGGAAGTTTCCACACCTACCTGTATGTCTTCGCTATTACCTTTTTCTCGTATTGATAAAAGGAATTCGTTATGTTTGTCGCCCGTAAAGTCTGGGTCACCTAAGGATTGTGATCTTAGTGTCCATCGCGATAGACACGCCTCTTTGGAAAAATTGCTACAAATACGCTGCAGTAATGCGTTTATATTTTCTGACATGGTATGGTATGGTATGGTAGGTACATATATATTCCAGCTTGTGTGCTTGTTCAGAGAACCGCTTATAAGCTTTCGTCAAGTGGGACAGACACAGAAAGAAATTTTACAGTCACAAAGAAATGAATGACACATAGACAAATAACAACATTTATTGACAGTCACAAACATCCATGCCTGATCGGGATTCGAACCCGACCCCAGCAGCTCCAATGGCGTACATCAACCATTCTGCCACCGGGGCGGCTTTTCTGACATAATGTGACTGTGGCAAACGATAATGGGAAACCAAAGCTCTATACCTGCAGTCTCCGGGATCTTTGCCTTTCTTTTCCATGTTCCTTCCATTCAATTTCATTTCGATTTTTGCCGAGATGAACAACTGTCTTACCCGGACTAAACAGACTTTTGCAGTTGTACAAAAAGAGGCAGAGTCGCAATACGATTTTTTTAAATGAGAAAACTCCAGTGTTTTGTATGGACTTTTACATCCACTTAAAAAACACCGGTTTGAAATCTTACTTATATTTCTTACTTATATTTCAAAATCTTAAATCTTACTTATATTTAGCTAAATTTAATAGTTAAAATACGATTAAAATTGTTTCTACTCTGCTTGAATAAACGTTACATAGTGAGTTACCCTTAATTCGCGTAAAAAATATTTAAATATAACTTTGTTTTTACGTTTCGTCACTGGATTCACTGCATAACGTGTAAATGTAGTTTATAAAGTCACGGTATTTTTTATATTTATTTATCTGAATACCCCTAACCCTTCTTCTTTTAAATTTGGGTTTGTCCGATATGTGGTAACTCTGCTTTTGGGTAGCATTTTGTACTATACCCCAGACCCAAAAAGTTCCCTAGGCCTTGTTCCTTAAATTGTCTTCTTCAAAAATTCACTAAATTATCTTTTCGTTAACATACGTTTTCACTTTTAAATAATTCTATATCCAGTGCAGAATTACAAGAAAAACTATGGCCAGCATCCCCCTTTTTTTTTTTTACTTGAATATGTTTTTTTCCCTCCAAGATGTTGAAGGATAAGAGTTGAATTGCCTTATCTTAAATTTAATTCATATACGAAAATTCAAGACAGATTTGTATGCTAAAAAGTAACCTCCTATATTTCAATTTTGCAATTATTTTCTTTGAAGGAATTTATAATTGCTAATTTAAGGATATCACAATAAACTTATTTATTTGACTATGATAAGTAATTATTGCAATTTTTAATAATTAATTTTCATTTAAAGTACAAATTGAATTTAAGTTTTATTAGTTTTCGCTAGATGACGCAGCGATCTGCCGTATTTGAGGGTATTGTGAGAATTAAGGGTAAAATTCGAATTCTCGATTGGCAACACTGTTTAGGGCAGATTATAAGTACAATAATTACGTTATTATTAAAGTAATCCAAATGTCATGAACACGTAATATATAAAATGGATTGCAACTTTCGTATTGATTATTATAAATTCTAATTGAATCTATTCATTATGTGGAATTTCATAAAACTAGTTACAAACAATTGTGGAAAAATTAAAATGCCAAGTATTTAAAAAAAAACTCATGTCATATTAATATTTTAGAATGCTTTAATTACTTTTAATAATCTTAACTTTTAGCGATGTTATTCAGAAAGTTTCTGGGGAGTTTGTTTAGCTATTTTTACCCGTTAACATTTAATGGCAGAAATTCACGCAAATTTGTTGTCATTTTATTCGCATTTTTTTTTTTTTTTTGTATCTTTCATGACATAATGCTCTACTTATTTTTAGTAAAATCAGGGGCCAAATTCAGCAACAAAGGGAAGCAGGGAACAAAACTAACAAAATTGACTTCGATCCTTGATTTTAAAGCCCGTAATCCTTAACAAATTAATAGGAGAATGTTCACGTCGGAATACATTATCGAACAGGATAAAAAGTGGAGTGATTCCATATAAGAGACGACGGGTCTTTAAAGATGGTCAGATGTCTTTTAAAGCACCACGTTTGATACAATAAAATACAAAAAATGCTGTAAGAGAAAAAGATTGAAATCGTCTTTAATATCTAGATGAATTTAAAAAAATAATATACAATTAAAATAAGAGCTTATCTGTTAGTAAATGCTATAGAAAATGTTAGCACTTTTTTATTAAAAATGAGTAAATAAAATGATATTTTTTCCTGTAATACGTAGATAATTTTTTCTTTTATAATACTCTTTAATAAAAGAGCATTACTCTATGAGTTAGAGAAATGCTTGGTTTCAAATTAAAGATGTAACTCCAATCCTAGTCTATATTTTGACTCACCTTTCTCTACGCAACAAACAGCGAGCTTACATATCTAGCATGTATTCTCTTACTAACATACCCGAAAGGGAACACATTTTGCTTATTATTTATAAAGTTCTGGACAATTAAAAAAAATGGAAAAAGCAGGTGTTAAATTGCTGAAGATGTCCGTCCGCACGCTACGTCCGTTTGTGCCGACGCAAGTCGACGACTTTCCCTTGAACTTAAAATGTTTGGTCATTAATATTGATGTTGCCACATACAATAAATATTATTATCAGAAAATAAGCTTTATTTAAAATTAATAATTTAAACTTAATCTATATATTTTGCGTATAAATCAGTTTGGATCAACGTCTTTAAATGCCTCACAATGTGATAAATCTTTGATTCTTCGTAATTTTTTACTAACAAAGCCGTCAAGGCAAATGCTTATGACAAGTACACTGAATTTGCTACAATATGATACTAGAACTGTCTCTGTATATCCAGTAGTATCCGAGATTAATCCTTTCAAAGTTTGACATTTTTTTTTCAAACTTCGCTCATTTGAACTAATGAATTTTGATTCTGATTACACTATCGAAGCCTTGTACTTTTAAGCAGGGATGTTAAAAAAAGAAAATGAAACACACAACATTGAGTACAACAATAATTAAAAAGTTTATTTTTAAAAAAAATTGAGTAATATTCAAACTAAAAAAATACATAATTTAGCCCTCTTGGAAGGTCCCGGTTGATGTTCATCCATATCTGGGTCGACGCATTATCGTAAACCCATCAGGGGATGATGAGAGTAGTAAATTAAGAGTTAAAATGAAATGCATTTTTAAAAATATTAAACTTGCTGTTAAACTAAACTCGAGCTCTCTGAGCTGTCAAATGCGGCATTCATTTCAGCTCCTACCATGCTGTCGTTTCTTTTCGCAAGCTATTATTCATCTCACCAATATTCTTTACCGGAGGTATAAATATTCTCGCCACTTCCAGTAATGAAGTTATTTAAGTTACTAAACTAGTGTCTAGCCACTCTTGATACTATTAAACACGACAAATGTTTGATAAACGCTGTCGAAAATATTTTTAGATGCTATTTTAAATGTTTTTTTTTAGAATTAAAGAGTCAAAATAAACTCTCTCATGTTCATATAAAAAGAGGGAAGACTTTTCTTGCAAAAAGAAGAGTTTAGAATTGCACGGAAAAGTCGTACAACACATTTAAAAGTTTAGGGATCGCTTAGTTCTTTCACAACTTTTGAATTTCGCAGTCTGCCCTTACGAGCACGACCGGTTAAGCAAAACTGGTAACTTAATGAAAGGAAGCCATTCTATTAAAAAATAAAAATAAATATATATAAAAAATAACTTTTTTATAATTTGTGGTAGGGAAAACTTAGCATTTACAATTTCTTTTCATCATCAGGCATTGATGAGACCATAATGTTTTTGAAAATTGAAATAAATAATGGGAATGTGATAGTAATTTAATTTTTTGAGTACATTAGAATATTAGAATATTACTCAATTTCCTAACAAATAAATTTATCAACTATAGTTGCACTCAATGTTGTGTGTCTCTTTTTCTTTTTTAACACCCTAGCACAAAAGTACATGGCTTCAAACATACTTTCTAAACTTATTCATATTCCTAATAAATCCAATAAATAATCTTAAACGTTGAAAATGCAGGTATATCATAAACTTAGGGGTACTCAAGGCTTTCTGTCGAGCATTAAACATAACGTCGCTTTCAATTTCAAGGAAACATAAGATATACATTAAATGACATTCAAAAATAAATACTAAAAATAGGAAGCACTACACTAAGCAAAATGTTGTTTTATGGAAAAACCTGTGCTTACCAGTTAAAAAAAGAAAAACTCTGCAAAACCTGTTGTATTTCTGATGAGCATGGATAGTGTGTAGCAGTGGAAGTTTCCCACACCTATCTACATGTCTTCGCTATTACCCTTTCCTCTTATTGATAACGAAAAATTCATTATGTTTGTCGCCATTAAAGCTTGGGTCTCCTAAGGATCTTAATCATAGCGTCTATCACGATAGACGTGCCTCTTTGGGAAAAATTGTTCTAAATACGCTACAGCAATGCGTTTATATTTTCGGACATAATGTGAGTGGGTCAGTCGATAATGGGAAAACAAAGCTGTACAACTGCATTCTCCGGGATCTTTGTCTTTTTTTTCCAAGCTCCTGTCATTCCCTATCATTTCGCTTTTCGCAGCCATTCATTTTCATCATCTATATCAAATTCCTTGTAGCTCCATCACTGTCAACTCACAAAATATAAAAAGTTCGTCGTATAGGCAGCGTAAAATAACAAATAAGTACATTATAATTTTTTAAGTATTGGTTTAACCATATAGAATAAATGCATCTACTCGATATTAAATGTACCGAGACCAGCAAAAATAGAAGGAACGAAATGCAAAAAGCCAAACCGCACACAAGCACTTAATTTGGAGAAATATTATCATTCGGATAAATTGATTATTAAATTAATTTTTTTTTTAGTTTCTTGAAACTGTGTTGTTAGTAAGGAAGAGGAAAATGCAAGAGATGGTAATGTGTTCGGAATTCATTTTTTAAACATAATTGTTTTAGTGAGCACCACTACTTTTGTTCCACTTTTATTTATTTAAATAACATTTATTTTGATCTACTATTACACCAAAACAAAAAACATATGTTAAAAGCGGGAATGAACTTTCTGCTTACTAACTACATAAATAATTTTAAAAAAAACTTTTCCCTGAACTGTATTTTACATTGTCCTCAACTAATTTTTATACATATACTCGGGTCTCCAAAACAATGTGCATCAGTGTCAATCCCGTGGAGAAAAAAAATTCCGCCACATTTCTTCTGCTGTATTGAATATTTTTTGCAAGCGCATTTTTTTTATAGTGTCAAATGTAGCTGACTTACAGGTTCCGACCTTCCAACTTTTTGGAATGGGTTCGAATACTTTGTTTTTTCAATAAATTTCTTTACACAAAGTATTTGAAGGAAATTCAAAAAGCAGGAAGATAGACACCTGTAAGTTATCTACATTTATTATTTAAAAAAAACCCGTTTAATGAACTATTCAATACAGCCGGAGAAATGCGTCAGAGAAAATACAATGGAGCGTAGATTGAGATGCTTGGCGCTAAAGAAAGTAGGGTGTAAGTGTGATTGGGGGTAAGTGTGATAAACAGCTCTTGTAACTTTGGAAATCATTCTAAAAATCTGAAATTTTTGCAATATATAACTTTAGACCAATTATAATTAAACTAAAAAGAAATATTGACCTTATTTTTTGTTTAAAGAAAGTTTTGAGCTTTTGAATTTAAGTGCAACTGTCTTCTTTTTTTTTCAAATTCGGAAGGTTTTCCTATGTGGGGTAAGGGTGATAAAACAGCAATAGATTTTGAAATGCAAATTTTGTACACTTAAAATTGGAATTCAAACATATTTTTTTTCTACATATGTATGTTTCTTATAATAATTCACTACCAATTTTAGGATTTGGAATTTACTTAAAGCAGAGAACGAATTTTCTTAATGAAAAATGCAGAAACCCTATCACACTTACCCCACTTGACCCTAAATTTATGTGCTCTAGAAATGCCCAATTTTTTGCAGTCCTAATCGTTAATTAATATAAAAAAGTTTTAGATTTCTTCTGTTGTAAATTGTGAGCTAGGCCTGATTTAATACGAGGGTTTGACATGTTCTTTTATACTAACGATTTATATTTTATTAGCTATGTTGCATGCTACGTACAAATTCGTTTAGCGAAAGAAAAACCAATTAAAAATATTCGTTCTTTTGAAAGATTCGTTGAAAATAACGCAAATGCTTGGGATGAATCCGTGAAGACGTCGTGGACTGTTGAATGTTTTTCTGCTTTGCAGATAGGGATTAATGAAAAGGTTTAGCGATTTGCAATTAAATCACTTTTAATGAGTACAACTTACATTGTGAAGTAGTAATGTTTAAAGCAAATATTACTCCTAAATTTTTTTTAAACGTTTCTATTTATCGTTTTATTTTAATTTGTAGTGAAGGACTACATTCAATTTTATCTTATGTATATTTCTTACGACACATAAAAAACATTTTAAAACAAACCCCACAAATCTTAAGTGTATATGTCTGTTTTAATAAGACATTTGGTGTAATTTTTTGGGGGCGTTTTAAAAGTTTCAGATACTTATAAATTAAACAAAATGCAAAGCATCTTTACTTTCTTTATTATCAAAAATCAATTTTATCTATGGTTTGCCTGGAATTAAAATTAACATGGACAATTTATGTTACCAAGAGGAGATATTGTATTTTTTTCTTCATTTATAAGTCTACCAGAACTGTAGAAAAATTATGTAATTTATAAATTTTTAAGTTCATGTAATTAGTACTCTTATCTTTTATTAAATTTTGTAGTTCATTTAGAAGAGATATTTAGTAATATCTCTCTATATTTCAGAACTTTATAGGACCCCCCATTTGTTTTAAAGACAAGCATAAGTTTTTATAAAGACTCATAAAAAAAACTAGTTTTAGATATATTGCGTAGTGATTTTCGACACTCGAGTTTAAGCTCACCTATTGTTGCATGGTTGTCACGTTTTTTCTGCACATCTGCCTTAGGCAGATAAACTGCAGTAATTTCCATAATGACTCATACCATTGTTACAAGTACTCGATTGTTCTAAACTATCAGAAAGCATCCTGGGAATGAAAGTGTTTGAGAGCAGCAATGGTACAACACGTTGTTGCTATTACTGCAGTTCATCTAACCACGGCAGACATGCTCCGGAGGGCAAACAAACCTACAAAGAGATTTATCTGCTCTAGAAATGCTTCATTTTATTCAGTCAAAATCGGAAATTGATAATCAAAAGTTTGTATTTTTTACTGTCATAGATTCAGTACAAAGCCAGATTTAATACGAGTTTTTGATATTTATATTTATTCAAAATATAAAAAATTTCATTCATGAACTACGTTGCATGTCTCAAAATACAAACAAGTCTTTATATCAAAGCTTTTCTTAGGGCGTGTAAAGGTAGCAATTAAGCCATCCCTTGGTTAACAGCATTTCCTACCTGTTTTAATTTAGGGACATCTGTCTTATTCCAACCATGCATTGCTCTAGCTCCATATAATAATAAGTAACATTTGAAAATCAAGGTTAAAGAACATGCTGAGTGATAAAAAGGTAAAAACAAAGAAAAAAATAATAATCTAAAAAGATTTCAATTTGTATTCAGATCTGTTGAAAATGGCACTTTCAAACTATAAAAAAATAAACAAAACTTAAAAATTATAAAAAAGGGGAAACTGTTTTCGTTGAAGAAGCTAGAAATGTGCTCATTAACACCCGCATTAAAAATTCAAAAATGTCGCAGAACTTTCTTCCACTAAGATCTTCATTTGATCGATACTTTTAAGGGTTTCGATGTTTCGGTTGGAACTATAAGGTTGATTATTCAAGCCCATAAAAACAATGTTTGAATTTTAGTTCTTTAAAATAGTTAATTTGAACCACTTCTTCAATTAAAATGCAAAATGTAGTAGGGGAGACCGGGGTTAGTTGGCATAAGGGGTTAGTTGGCATTGTGCCTTTAAAAAAATTCACTGTTTATTAAGAGCGCTACTGAGCCTGTCACATGATCGTCATTTAAACGTCCAACTTGCATGAGAACGCCAGTTGGATCCAGGCATTGCCTTTAGAGGAAGGATGGAAAACGTGATTTTCATATAAGAAAGTAAAATTTTGATTGCTCAGTATTTGTCGTTTTGTACAGTAGTACAGTCATTCAGGAATAACATTCACAAGTTTTTAGTATCTTTGGGCATCTAGCTAAAAGGTTATAAGTCCATTTCTGCTGAAGTTCATAAACAATTTTTTTGGTGGCTATGTTTATTTTACTTGCTCGATTGGGGTTAGTTGGCATAGGGACTCGGGGGCTAGTTGACATAAGCTGTCTGGGTATGCCAACTAACCCCGCAACAACGGGTAAGTTGACATAAGTATGCCAACATTCATAGCGACCTAATTTTAGTTAGGTATAGGCTACTTCATAATAATAAATTATTATTATTTTTATCTATACATATATAAATGCGGAAGGCGTTTTATTTTCGCAGTCATAACTCAATAACGGCTGGACAGATAATAACTTTTACTTCAGATACTTTTACGTAGATTTGTCATACTCAGAGTTTCAAAAATGGCATCATTTAAGACTATGCAAATTTCAGCTCGATTTCAAGCAAACGGTTATCTAGTTATTATTATGTAATAAACGGAAACTGCAAGTTCACTTTTTCTGCCTTACCTATCTATGATAATGTAAATATTTTTTGTTCAGATTATGAGTACCTATAAACGAAAAACTGAGAGGGCTACAATGACAGCAGATCATCGAAAGAGAGTTGTTGAGGCACACTTACTTGAAAAAAAAGTTTGATAAAAGTAGCGGATGAATTTAAGATCTCTGCTAGAAGTCCTGCATGGTATTGTAAGATCGCAAAATTAAAAATGAATTATCTCTGCCTAAAGGGTACCAGAGGGTATTGGAGGATATGGGATGTTCACTCCTGAACAAGAATTTGCTTTGAGTGAATACCTCGTGAAGGCAAGTGACATATACTTCGGCCTGAGCCCAAAAGAGGCAAAAAAGTTGGCATATCAATATGCAGTTGCTAATGGCACTGCACATCCTAGTAGTTGGGACTCAAAAGAATCAGCAGGTGTTGACTGGTTTTCTTTTTTTTTCCTAAAACGTCACCCACAACTTTCAATACGTAACCCCGCGGCAACGAGTTTGGCTCGAACGTCCAGTTTCAACCCACATAATGTTCAGAGATTTTTCAGCCTCCTAAAATCAGTAATGAACCAACATTCATTTACCGCCCAGGACATATGGAATGTTTAATTTTAAGCTGATTAACATTCATTATAATTACACCTTACATAAAGACGAGTAAAAACGCTTGCCTCACTTATGCCAACTTACCCCACTACCTATGCCAACTAACCCCGATACCGGGGTAGGTTGGCATAGTTTGACTGGACAAGGAAAAACATTTTTCACACAAAGTGGCAACAATATATTTATTCAATTGTATGTGTGATTTGTAGCCAAAATGTTTACCTACATTACCAACTTTTTACATTTCAAATATCTTCAAACCAAAAAATTAGAAAATTTTTGAAGTGAAAAGTGTGCCAACTAACCCCGGTCTCCCCTAATTATCTTAAATGTGAAATATTTGTATTAAATTGTGTTATAAATATTTTTTTATCTCCACTAATTTTGTTCTGCCAGTATGTAGATATATTTTGTTCTTCACGTTTTGTTCTACAGTAAGAATAGTGTTTTCTTTCATTAAAAGCGGCTTACGCAATATTAATAAGCCGCAGGAAAAAATAACCAAATGCCCTTTCATTCTTAACCTTTTAAAAACATTGATTTTTTTTAATAGTATAACTGACCTTTGGAATTGATGCATAATTTTTACCTTCAATTACCCAGTATAAAATATAAGTTAAGAAAAGCATTGCGATGGGATCGAAGATGGAAATTTTGTGGGGTGTTTTTTTACAAGTTTTGGAGGGTGCTGATTCTAATAAAAGTGGTTTCCGCACAGTGGTCCATCAGTCTGTAACAACTCTACCAACAATAATAAAATAAAAAAGTATGTGCGTTTTTGTCCGTGGATCGTGAACGACCACTTATACTGCCCCCAAAAATTCGCAATTTTTAATATAGATTCCCTTCAATGCCTATGTGTGCACCTGAGGCTAAGTTTTTTCATATTTGTTCTATTATTATAGGAAATTCGAATTTTCTAAAAAAAAAAAAAAAATACACCACTTTCGCTCACAATCGATGATTTTTTCCTGTTGCCATCGGCTGAGAATAAACTTTTAAGAAATAATTAAAATTGAATATGTTTTCTTTATTGTAAGTGCTGCCATTACTTCAGAAACTAAATTCCCAATTTGAAAATAATTGACATGTTTCAAGTGACGTAATTCCAACCAGTCTCCATTCTAGGATTTTATTGTTTATTTAATGGAATTATCTTTTCTTCATTGAATTCCTATTGACTGTACGTATGAGTGAGTATTTAAGCAAAGAATGAATAGTTATGCTATTACTGAACTATGTATTTAAGATCATCACACTCGAGCTGCATATTAGGGTTTAGGTCTTCTTTTTTTTTGCCAAATACTTTGCCAAAGGTTATTACAAAAAACGGGAAATATCAGCTTTAAAAAAAAATTATAAAACTGGTTAGCTGTCCGAAGGTCATCGCACTAGAGCTGAAGGGTGTGTTTGTATCCGTAAGATTTATATTATTTGCTTATTTAAATAAAAATTTGTGAAGAGTTAACGTTTTTTTTTGTGGGATATTGCAAAACACTTCTTATTTAAAAAAAAATTGAAACTAATTCTTTTTGCTGCAAAAAAAAGTAATTTTTGTAGCTACCACTTATTTTTGGTATAAAATTATAATATAAATTTCCATTCGATTTTCACTAACGGTGGCTCCTTGCCGGAGGCTCAATTATATATTTAAGCGACATGCTCATTAGCATGCTGCTAGTTAAAACAAAGAGATGATTTCCCTATACCGAATAAATTGCGTGTATTGCTATCTCCGTTTTATAGTACATTTATTAACAAAAACCCGTAGTCCTGGCAACGAAGAGTTCTAGAGGGAAAGTTTTGGAACACAATTTTTGACTTTATAACTTTGTTTAGACCAGTTAGGAGGTAAACATATCAAAAGTCCCCGCCCCTAGCCCCTGTGCTAAAGGGGGGAGGGGGGGGGTTTGAATGTCCCATTTTTCGTTTTTTCGCTTATATATCGAAAACTATGAGCTCTAGCTATATAATTGTAATACATAAAATGAAAGCTGATTAAATTTGCTACAAGCTGCACCCCTCAAGTATTTTAATATCTTGTATAGTTTTCGAGATATCCGCTCTTAAAAGTCAGTAATTTTGGAGAAAACACTTCTCCCCCCCTCATTTTTCCTCTTTTTTGACCGGATAACTCTTCAATAATGCAACGAAACACTAAATTTTGGCACTAGAGTGGCAGAGAATTTAATTCTTTTCAATAATATATCTTATTTTACGATTTTATCTATTTTCCTTCACATTTTAAAGCGGTTTCAGTGTTGAGTGAAGAGGGTCCTGACAGTCCCATAGAGCTAATGCATAAGTTTTGAAATCGCAACTTTTGGAAAACAATTTATTTGTCATATTATTCCATTTTCACAAGGTATTAGAATCATCATAGCATCAATTTAAAACAAAATTGAAAAGAAAATAACATCCGGTTATTTAATTATTAATTAATAAAGTTTTAAAATAGTGGCGCCATCTGCTGTACATGTTCGACATTTAACATTTCAAAAATATATAATTAAATAACTAGATAATATTTTCGTTTCAAATTTGTTTCATTTCGATGTCATGTTGATTCCCGTACCTGGGCAAAAATGGCTAATATGGCAAAGCAATACATCTGTGGAAGTTGTTATTCGAAAACTGATTCATTAGCTCTATCGGACTGACAACCCTTCTTATGTACACTTGTTCTATACTGAACGTCTAAATAACACTGATACTCATTTTGTAGGCACGTTGTTATTTTAATATTTTATCTATTTCATTTCATTCCTCGAACCCCAGTGGGAAAACGGTCAGATGAAATCCCCCTGTTCTTCTTCATCTTCGAAGTCAACTTGAGAGACCCTTTTGAGGCTAGTCCCCTGGGAATTTTGGCATTCTGAGGAACATTTGAGACTTGATTTTTTATAGCTACAGTTTGAGCTAGCACAGACTTTCATGTATCTGCAGAAAAATATTTTCAGAATATCGTCAGGTGCTGCTGCTAATTCACGGTGCACTTTGACCATCAGGCAGTTATTCTCAATCTTCCAATCATACACAAGTAGGAGGCAGGTCATTTCCCAGCCACAGCTCATCTTGGCGTAATATTCGGAGGAAATACTGTTTTACTGCTTCCTCGGTGGGAAGAAGACGATATATCAGGCTTGATGGTGGCTCCGGATTTCAAGAATGAAATATACCTGTTTCGTTGGGGAAGGCCTCTTTCGTTGGAGCCCCATAACACCTCAAGATGCAGATATTGCCTGCCTTTTGTACCTGATAGGTGGTTAAGGAAGGGTATGAAAAGACCACTGCTGCTTTCTGAACCTCTGACGACTTCGTACACAACTTCGCAAATGCGATCCTGCTTTTTCGAAATGTGAAAGATGTAGTGTCGCATCCAGCTATTGTGTTTGCAAAAATAGCACGTCCGAAATCCAGTTGCTGTAACTCTTGGGATGAGAATAAAAAATCCTTTGTCTTCCCACGTCCAGGCTTAATGAAACCGATGTCCTTATGCACATCAGCTGTAGCCATCAAGAGAACTGTAAGGTCGACACAAAATATTAAAGTATAACAACGTGCCTGATAAATAAGTATATGTGTTGTTTCCGACATTATCACAGCCGTATGCCGTATCCACAATCAGAACGTCCACGTCACTTTCTGCTCGAAGGGTCCTACATCCAATTGTCCTCAAGCTACACCTTAAGTATGTTGATGAGACTATTTTATTTAAATTGTTCGAAAGAAAATCATATTGTTTGACGTTTATCTTGGGGTCTTCGGTGAAAAGGATATCAACCGACTGCGACTTCTTGAGTCGATAGCGCTTCTGCTGGTCCCAGTGCACAGTGAGTTAGCATCAGCACCTCACATGTTCTGAAAATTATGTTCGGATGATGCAAGAAAGACTGTGCCAGCTCAAGTGTAGCAGCAAAATAGCAGGCCTCAAAGGTCCTAGAGCATGCCAAACTTACCATTGGAACAGCATCAATGGGGTCCCTCAAATTGACTCCGAAGATAAAGAACAGGAATAGCATCTGACAGTTTTCCCACTAGGGTTTGACGAATGAAATAAAATAGATAAAATATTAAAGTAACAACGTGCCTACAAAATGAGTATCATTGTTATTTAGACGTTCAGTGTAGAATAAGTGTACATAAGAGGGGTTGTCAGTCCGATAGAGCTAATGCATCAGTTTTCAAATAACAACTTCCACAGATTTATTACTTTGCCATGTTAGCCCTTTTTGCCCAGGTACGGGAATCAACATAACATCGAAATGAAACACATTTGAAACGAAAATATTATCTAGTAATTTAATTATATATTTTTGAAATGTTAAAATGTCAAACATATACAGCAGATGGCGCCACTATTTTAAAACTTAATTAATTAATAATTAAATAACCGGATGTTATTTTCTTTTCAATTTTGTGTTAAATTGATGTAATGATGATTATAATACCTTGTGAAAATGGAATAACATGGAAAAGAAATTGTTTTCCAACAGTTGCGATTTCAAAATTTATGCATTAGCTCTATGGGACTGCCAGTACCCTCTTCACTTAACACTGAAACCGCTTTAAAATGTGAAGGAAAATAGATAAAATAGTAAAATAATATATATTATTTAAAGGAATTAAATTCTCTACCACTCTAGGGCCAAAATTTAGTGTTTCGGTGCATTATTGAAGAGTTATCCGGTCAAAAAAGAGGAAAAATGAGGGGGGAGAAGTGTTTTCTCCAAAATTACTGACTTTCAAGAGCGGATATCTCGAACACTATACAAGATATTAAAACACTTGAGGGGTGCAGCTTGTAGCAAATTTAATCAGCTCTCATTTTGTGTAGTACAATTATATAGCTAGAACTCATAGTTTTCGAGATATAAGCGAAAAACCGAAAAATGGGACATTCAACCCCCCCCCCCTCTCCCCTTTAGCACAGGGGCTAGGGGCGGGGACTTTTGATATGTTTACCTCCTAACTAGTCTAAACAAAGTTTTGAAGTCAAAAATTGTGTTGCAAAACTTTCCCTCTAGACCCTTTTTTTAGCCTTCGTTGCCCGGACTACCGGCGAGATTTCATTAAGGCAGGAGTCCAGAGTTAGTAGCATCTGCGTTTACTAACTAAAAAAAAAGAAAACTTAAAGCAAATACGCATTATCTAGGGGCATTTTGAGACAAATACGTAAGGAATTTTTTTTATGTATTTTATACACAGAATGTAGACTTCTGCTGCAACTTCACTGACACAATTGCTTACCTATACTTTTTGGAATAAACGATTGACGGAGTTTCTAGATATTACAACACCGGAGCATAGAAATTCATGTATCACTAGAGTTTTGCGAATTTAAGATCACACAAGTGTTCATACTTTACATTTTGCTATTTTAAGATGAATATTTTCATTAAGAATTTTGAAAGCTACTTTGAAAAAACATAAAAGTGACTTTAAAAAAGAAAAATAGTTTTAATTCCAGAGACTTAATTTATTTTGTCAAAACAATAAAATGATTCGGTTGCATTATGCGAACAGTGATAATTAATTTAGAACCCTAGTCAAGACCATAGAAAGAAGAAATCAAAAATTCGAAAAGTGCTCATCTTCGCAGATGCCAGATAGGCTGCGATGTCACCACAGTGACAATCTGTTCTTCCATGATAATTATATGGGAAATGGACATAAAATAACCTCGTTTTACCAATCGTTATTGAATAGTCAATATAAGCCATTCATGCCTTTTGAAGATTACATTAAATCATTCTAAATATAATCGAAAACAATCCATACATAAGTGTCGAAAATTGTATTTCTAAATACTTAGAATGAATTGACTAATAACCAGAAAACAGAGTTATTTTCGGTGCCTGTAAGATAGGGTTACTACGCTGCAACTTCGATTCCTTTTCTGGTTTTTACAATTGGATATGAATGATAGGTCAATAGTATTCATTTGGCGATTTAAAAATGCTCAATTTTTCCCCTTCGCCATCATTTTATGTTGCAATTTTATTTTTTATTTCTGAAAAGATTAATTTCGAAAAAATCGAAATCGAAAGTTCTTCATTAAAAGCGCTTTTCGCAGTCATCTTTTTACGAATAATTTTATACGTAGTTTCTGGCAGTGTATTTTCTGTATGGCCATAGCTCTACTTACAGTATACGCTTAATTATTTCATGCTTATAAATTTCGTAATTCCATACAGTTTTACTACACTTTCCTCTGAAAAAAAAATTAAAAAAAAAACACTGGGAAAAAAAGATGACGGACACACTTTTCCAAGGAAATACTTAATTTCCATTTTTTAATTGTTTTGAATTAAAGAATGGAAAGTAGGCTGAAAGAAATCGGGGAGGGTAACACTATACGACTTTTAATTATCGCTCAATAAAACAATAAACACATTTTAAAGTAATTATGTACCTTATTTTAGTAATTTAAATAATTAAAAAAAGTTATAAAATTAAGACAGAAGTAAGTTCTGATCAATTAGCCCTTGCGCATTCCGCTAATTTCTCGAAAATCTTATTGTGATGTCCAATAGGTACTATAAGAACTCGTGTACCTAATTTGAAATGTGTAGCTTTCGCAGCTCGAGCTGTAGAGTGATTTCATACGTGCTGACTAATGTACTAAAACCAATTTTCAGAATAAATACCCAAAAAAAAAACGCGTAGAAAAAACAAAATCTCCAATTTGGATTTTCGACCCCTCGCAATACTTTCTCCTCATTTTATATTTCATCCAACTCCGATTCAAAAAATTAGAATATTTTAAAAAAGAATGGGTTGACTGTTGAAGTGCCGATTGTGATATTATGTTCAGAAAAAAAATGCATTAAAAAATCTTTAATTATCTAAGCATATAACATACATATTTGTTATTATCTGCTACAATAATAATTGACTATTTAAAATATTATAATAATTAAAAAATAAGAATATATCGACAACATTAATAAAAAAATTGTAATTAACTTTTTCCTATCATTTGAAAGGACGAGAGATTAACATGTGAGGGCCTGTAAAATGTGTTCCTTAGAAAATTAAGAGTCGTATGGCATTTGATTTTAGTATAGTATTTGCCTAATATGGGCCGAAAGATTGACTTATCTGAATGTGTAAAATTTCATTTTGTGGACTTGCACAAAGAAGGAAAATCCCAAATTTTTATAGCAAAAATGTGAAATGTAATCTAATAAGTGAGATTAGAGTTTTGAGAGAATACTCTAATAGTAAGTGTTTTCAATGGAATCCTTTAAAAGTGGTCGAAATCCAGTAACTACAACAAGAGATGAAAGGCAATTGAAAAAGATTATGAAGAAACATCACTTTCGAAGTGTGAGATATTTGCAAAGAATATTGAAGGAAAAGGTTGTAAATGTCTCTAAATCTACTACATTACGATGACTTTACAAATAAGTTTTGGATCACGTCGTGTTTCTATGGTAAAGCCAATATTATCATTTGAACCCTAAACAAAAGCCTGCTATAGTCATATTTTTGTAAGCAACGGCTATTTTAGGATCAAGATGATTGGAAAAAAGTACTCTTCGTCGATGGAAGTATGTTTTGTGTGTCTCATTTGTTTATACCCAAAAAGGTATACTTGTATAAAAACTCAAACAAGAAGCTCATAATAAAGGGTATTTAAAACGCTCTGTTAAATTTGCGAGCTCTGTCTTGGTATGGGACTCCATGACTGTTGAGGGACCAAGTAGGTTTTGCATTGTTTCCACAACAATCAATTCCTAATTCTCTCAAAAAATTCTTGAACATTTCTAAATAAATTTTCTATTTCATTGTAATATGTTTACATTTTTATAAGTCTATAAAATATACAGATTTATATTATATTTACTTGATAAATTACATTTTCAATTCCCTTGACAGTATTTTCTTTCATTGAATCAAAGTTGTATTACGTAATTAAAATTATAGAGTTCAGGTTAGGTTAGGTTTCAATTATCGTCGCACAGGAACTGCACGAGGACTATTGGCGACGGGAGTCGTATTTTAGAACCACAGTCAAGTGACGAGCCGACACCTGAATAGGCACCCAACGGAACCGTTATTATCGCGTAAAGAATGCTTACTTTAATTATTCATTCTTTTAGTTTTATTTAGAACCAGTATTTTGAAAACATAATTAGTTATATAAATTTAAATTGTATAAGTGTATAGCATGTGTATATGTTATTAAATTCTTTTGATTTCTTTAAGAAAAGAGAAATTTTAGTTATTTCTCTTAATATGTAAAATATACAAGCAAGTTCATTCTTTACCATTTTTATGAAAGGCCATGCAGAAAACATTCGCAGAAGTTCTTATTCAGGTTGGAGCCACGAAGATATTACTATGTTGCAAAATAATTATATTTTATTCATTTTTTAAACCGCAAAGCTTAAACTTTTTTTTTCAAATTCTGTAGTTCTTAGAAAAGAGACAATTTAGTAAAAAATCTTGAAAATTTAGAGGATTATTCAAGCTGTACATAATACTCAGATACATCGAGATGCTCTTAGTTTTTTTTTATAGAAGTAAAACACGCAAGGGCTTAAACAATTACTCAACTATAAATTAGTTTCCGTTCTTTTTGCAGAGTGGTATATGACACCCGAGACTCATCCCAACGTTACTTGAACGCATGTATATTATTCCTTGGTGATTTCGGGCAATTATTGCCAATTGTATTACAAAAATTATTTCTAACAAGTTAACTTAGGATAAAAAAGAGATGTTTTCCGTGAAAAAAAATGAAGAAGTTTGGGTTGCACCAATTGGATGTGATGTGTACAAACTAACAATACTGTCAATGAGATTGGTATGCTAAAAAAATGCCCGATTTTGTTCAGTTGTAAAAATTAATATTCAATTGTTTGTTATTTACTTTTCTCGTAGATTAAGTACAAAGCCTGATTTAATTAGAGTTTCTGATATTTCCGTTTATGCAAAAATTCAAAATTACAAAAATTTAAAGTTAAAAGTTGATTTCATAGAAAAATAATTAAATTTATTAACTATGTTGCATCTTATGTAGCAACAAATCAATAGTCAAGCCTTTGTTTGGCACATAAAGGTAGCAATCAAGCAAGTGTGAGTAGAGTTTTGAGAGTATATTCTAATAGTAAGTGTTTTAATTTAAATCCTTTCGAAGTGGTCGAAAGCCAGTAACTACAACAATATAGGAAAGGGGCAATTGAAAAAAGTTATGAAGAAACATCACTTTCGAAATGTGGGATATTTGAAAAGAAAGTTGAAAGAAAGGACTATAAATGATTCTAAATCTACTACATTACGATGACTTTACAAATAAGTTTTAGGTCATATGTGCCTAGTGTAAAGCCAAATTATTATCTAAACTCTAAATGAAAGACTGCTAGAGTTAAATTTTTGTAAACAACGACTATTTTGGGATCAAGATGATTGGAAAAAGGTACTCTTCATCGATGGAAGTATATGTTTTGTGTGTCTCATTAGTTTATACCCATAAAGGTATACTTGTATAAAAACTCAAACAAGAATCTTATAATAAAGGGTATTTAAAACGTTCTGTTGAATTTGCGAGCTCTGTCTTGATATGGGACTGCATGACTGTTGACGGCCCAAGTGAGTTGTGTATTGTTTCCACAACAGTCAATTCAGAAGTCTATCTAGAAATTCTTGAAAGTTTCTAAATATATTTTCTATTTCATAGTAATACGTTTACTTTTTTATAAATTTACAAAATACACAGCTTTAGAATATAATAATTTATAATTTATCGATGATTATTTATTTGATAAAATACATTTCAAATTCCCTTTACAGTATTTTCTTTCATTATTCTAATTTCTGAGTAGGAGTTGTATTACGTAATTGAAAGAGTAAACAATTAAAAATGTTTACTTTAATTATTTATTCTTTTAGTTTTATTTGAAACCAGTATTTTTAAAAAATATTTATCTATATAGATTTAAGTTGATTAAAGCGATACTTCGATTTTTTTTTTAAAAAAAGGAGGAATTTTGGATGTTTCTCTTAATATGTTACATATACAAGCAAGTTCATTCTTTACCATTTTTATCAAAAAGGCCGTGCAGAAAGTATTCGCAAGGTTTTTATTCAGGTTGGTGCCACGAATATGATTTTTTAAATTTTTGTTTGCTTGAGATATTACTGCACTGTAAAGTAATTGTAGTAATTATATATTTTTAAAACCGCGAAACTTTAACTAATTTCTTCAAATTCTGTAGTTTTTAGAAAAGAGACAATTTAGTAAAAAATCTTGAACATTTAGAGGTTTGTTTAAGCTTTACATATACCCGGATGCATCATAAGTCTAAATATTTTCTTATTTATTTTATTGAAGTCAAACATCACGGTTTAAACAACTACTCACTATAACTAGGTTTTCGATACTTTGTAAAGTGATATTTGACACCCGAGACTCAGCTCAGCGGCTCTTGAACGCATGTAAATTATTCTTGGTGATTTCGAGAGATTATTGCCAAGGTTATTTCTGACAAGTTAATTTAGAATAAGAACGAGATGTTTTCCGTGAAAAAAATAAAGACGTTTGGGTTGCACTAAATGGATGCGATATGAACAAACTAACCACACTGTCAATGAGATTTATATGCTCAAGAAATGCCCGAATTTATTCAGTTGTAATCGGAAATGAATATTCAAATGTTTGTAATTTCTACTATCGTAGATTGATTATACAGCCGGATTTAATACGAGTTTATGATATTTCCTTTTCTGCAAAAGTTTAAATTTACAAAAATTAAAGTTAGAAGTTCCTCTTATACAAATATAATTTTTATAAATGTGTTGCATATTATGTACCAACAAATCATTAGCCAATCGTTTGTTTGGGCACATAAAGGTAGCAATCAAGACTTGTTAAACAGCATCTTCTAGTGGTTTTGACATGTAGCATCTTTAACTTATTCCAAAATCATTTGCTTAGCAAATGGCATGTTTAGAAACGATTATTAAGGCTGCTCATCACCCCCATTCCCCGACCTCCTTCGATCGGGCTTGCTAATGGTAAGTCTATGGGGGGAAAATGGTTTTTGTTCCAAAAAAGCAAAGAAATTATACTAATATTTTGATGCGTTTTTTTTTTAATTCATAAAAATCCAATAAAGTAGTTCTTTTAGAGGTTATATTTTAAAAAACGTTCTTTACTTTTGTTTATCTAAATTTTTTTCTATTAAAAAAAGGCAAGTAACGTTTTTTAAAAAATAACCTCTAAAAGCACTATTTTATTGGAGTTTTATCAAGGAGGTTGGGGAATGGGGGTGATGAGCAGCCTTAATGATATTAGTAGTAACAGTACCATAAAATATCAAGCTCATATTTAAAAGAAATTTCAAACTTTCGCAATTACAAGAAATGGAAAAAATAGCAGTTGCTCTTTTTACAAAAACCGCTTTTTAAGGGAAACAATTTAGGCAGATGAAAATACACACCGAATCTAAATTAACAAAACCAACAAGTAAAATTACTTTTTTTTACAATAAATTGATAAATTAACATTATTAAAAAAAGTTATCTTCATTCATTATCTTAATTCTACATTAACTAAAAGCAAATTTTTTTTTTAAATTTCAGTAAATTATATCATTGCTGGGAGATGAATATTAGAAGTATAAAAAAATGTAATGTTTTGAGTGAAAGTGTTAAACATATTTTCCGTATTTATAAAAAGCATTTATAAGCACTTTGCGTAAACACATTACTTAAATCAGGTTAATAAGCCATTGCGGCACGATTAAAAATACAAATAATTACACTTTACAAAGTTAAAAATGAAAAAAATACGTAATTGGGTGCAAGTAAAGGGTCTTCTCCGGTTATTGACGGCTGATCAAAATTACAAGATTCAGTTCCAATAGTAATCGCTCACCTGAGACGCAACGTTATTTTAACCATGCCGAATCAAATATCAAAATTTGCGATATAAGTACTTTCATAAATTTTAATTTATTAATTTTGTTTAGTTCTTGTTGACTAATTGATGAATTCCTGCATTTTTTTTAGCTGTAAAACTATTTTTTCGAGAAATCTATTAAAATAAAATTGGCCTCTTATGTTATTTTTCTCTGAAAATTATAATTTGAATGGTGTATTAAAATTAAGTTAATACTTTTAAATTTTCATTACTATATAGCATTTATTTCTTTATTGTTAACTAAATTTTCATGAAATAATGATTTTCTTTTTTTAATGCAGTGAATTTTCATAACTCATTTCAAAAGTGCAAAAGCGATTCCGTCACATATGGAATTGCCCTTAAAAGTTTTACATTTTCTTTACTTAGTTAATCTTAAGCAGACAGCCCATTCTCTCACGTAAAATAAGCAATCGTCGTTAATGAGATGAATGAAAACACTAGTATCCGAAACCATAAGTGCGGCGAACATTAAACCTATCACTCCCAATAATTTCATTTGGAATCATTAAACTTGCGATTTTTGCTTCAATAAGTTAAACTCAAACTTATTCAGAATAATTGTTTTCAAATTCTCCGTACATTTTTTTATAAAGTTAAATTTTCTATTTGTATCGCAAGATGGAAGACATATTTTCAATTAGGTTTATTATAGTTAAAAAAAAACATGGTTCAAATGGTAATGGGCCAAAATATCGCGGCCGAAAGCGGCCGAAATATCGCCGGCCGAAATATCGTGCGCCTAAAATATGCACGATATTTCGGCCCGCGATATTTCGGCCGCGATATTTTGTCCCCAATTTTAAGAATGTTATATATATATAAAATATTTCAAGTTGATACTTATAGTATATTTTCAGAAAAATGTACATGAACATTGAATAAGTAAGTTTATGGATCTAAGCGTTTAAAGTAAACAATATGATTGTAATTTACCTAAACAGCGTTTGTTTAAAAAATATTAAAAATACTTCCAGTAATCGAAACTCCTAATGAAAGGTATCTTTGAAAAGCTAAGATTTTGTATTTTAGGAAACACTAAAATCAATAACGTCAATGTAACTATTTTCGACCGAGCTATCACGATCGTACGGGTGTAAAAGAGAATGTTCAAACTCTTCATGATACCAGCTGACATCGAAGCATATGACTTGTACCATTCGTTATTTGTATTAAAAATGACTTAGCTTTAAGGAGTTGCTGGCATTAACGCTGTTTTTCTGAGCCCAATCGTATTTTTTTCGATAAAACTCCAAATTTAGTTTCATAATTCTAAACAGCGTCACCTGACCACTGGTCGCAAAGGGGTATTTCATGGTAATATAAATTCATTTTAATCAAAGTATTCTCGAAACTTAAATGGTGTTATAATTTCCGAAATTTTGTGGAAAAAGAACTTTGACAAATATGCTCTTGGTGTTACTCAACAACTGTACTTACCGTGGTTGTGCAAGAGTCGATATCGATAAAATTTAAACACTTCAATAGCAATAATGAATGTTCATAACTAATTTCAAAAGAGCGGACCAGACCTCCAATATATAAAACATATCCAAAAATCAGAATTACCTGACCTTTTGCTAGGTAACCCCCCTTTTTTACGACAGATTTACTGGACTTCAATGCAAAATACCAAATTTAAGATAAATTCTTTTATTATTGTTATGCTAAACTAATACTATAATGTAAATCTAGCTTAATACAAAGAGGAAACTAACCTAGTTTTAAAAATTAACGATATTATTATTAGATAATTGATTCCTCTAGGGAAACAAACATTTAAAACAAGGATATCTTAGCATTGAAATCTTTTACTTCAAAATTAACTGCAGCCAGCACTAATCCAAGTCACATGAGTTTGAAGGGTGCATGTTGAGAAAGAAGTTTTGTTTTTGGTAAATTTTCTAGCTGCCATTTATGAGTTTCTTTTGTAGCTTGAACGGTCCGACCATATGCATCCATAATAATTTTGAAACTAAAATTGGCCTATTTCGTTTCATTGAACCAAAGCTGGTATTTCGGGAATTAGCAATTACAAGGTTTTATTAATTACCGCTCAATGAATCAAGATACACAATTAAAGTTATTTATATACTTTTTAAGGTAATCAAAGACTCTGACTACCTAAAACGTTATAAGGCAGCTAACCCTCCTTCATGCGATATTTTCTCGATACCTACATTATGACGCCAGACAGTTTCGAAAACTTGTGTACTAAATTTGAAGTCTACAGCTTTTTTCGTTTTTTAACAAAAAATGTAGCATCTAATTGACCTAAAAAATTCACCTTTTTTCAGCCGTATATAAGTAATTATTTTAGATACCACTTCATTTTGTTATGAATATTATAATAAACATTTCTTTTTGTTCTGTATTTTAAATTTTTTCTGAAGCATCTTTTGATAATTAGCGACATGTTAATAAAGCATGCTGCTACAAAAATAAAAATAAGTGGTGGCCTTTTTCTAAAATATAGAATAGATTGTAATTTCCATTTATTTGTATAATAATTTATGATAATCCAGTAAGAATAAAGTGGATTAACAGTTGTATTTACAATAGCTATAAGCAATTTTTAGGTGCAGATACAAGCGAGGAAAATAAAGAGAAGGGATGTCCTTGAATTAATGCGGATATTGAAATTTCCATTCATCTGTATCTTAATTATTATAACCCTTTTCGACCGGCGGTGAGGTGGCGCTGATTTAAAATTATGGAACTAAATTTGGAGTTTTATCGAAAAAAATGCGTTAAACAGCATCGAAGCCAGCAACTCCTTAAAAACAAAGTAGTTTTTTATACAAATAACGAATGGTACAAGTCAGCTGCTTCGGTATCGATATTTTTGAAGTGCTTGAACATTCTCTTTACTACCCGCACGACCGTGCGAGCCCGGTCGGAAAGGGATAAATCCAGTGAAATTGTGTTAAGCTTTTCCGACCTAGCTATCACGATCGCGCGGGGGTATAAAAGAGTATGTTCAAGCGCTTCAAAAATATCGTTGCCTAAGCAGCTGACTTGTACCATTCGTTATTTGTTTAAAAAATTGACTTTGTTTTTAAGGAATGGTTGGCATTGATGCTGTTTAACGCATTTATTTCGATAAAATCCCAATTTGGTCTCATAATTTCAAATTATCGCCATCTAACCGCCGGTCTCAAATGGACATAGAAGGACCATAGAAAGTAGGGAATTGGACTGGCTGTTTTATCGAGGTCGAAAAGTGCTTATTTTCGTGTAGGAGAAATGGTATCAGAAAAGCTATCCTCTGATATCTCATGGTAAGGAACTTTTGAAAATAATTAAATTTTCATAAAATACATTGAAGTAAATTTCAATATTTTAATAAGTAATATAGATTTCATGGGAATATGAATTCATTTTAATCAAAGTATTCTCGAAACCTGAATGGTGTTATAATTCCCGAAATTATGTTAGAGAAGGACTTTTGACCCCTAAGCTCTTAGTGTAACTCAACAACTGTACTTACAGTGGTTGTGCAAGAGTCGATATCGCACACTTTAAGGAGTCATAGGAGTCTTAAAAATGTGTAAAGAAGGTACTACAAAGCATAGTTTGATCTTTCATGTAATTTTTTAACTACTCAATATATAAGTATATTTTTTTATATGTAATTCTACAAGATTTATTTAATATAAAACAAATTTTAAATTTTATGAAACTTTAGCCAAAACTAAAATAAATGATATTAAACATAAAGCTATTTGAACACATTGTGATTAGGCTTGCGCGGCAAATTGTGAGATCAAAATTGAAAAAATGACCAGGAAAATGACTTTGTATTGTACAAATATGTACAAACAAAGACTTATACCTAAATTCTCAGCTCAATTTTAATTAGAAACTATTTTAAGAACTTTTTCTAAAAAAATTAATACAATTTTTAAAATTTTGATAAAATTTCTTTAAAAAAATAATTTCTATTTAAAATTGATAAATGATATTAAACATAAAGCTAAAATAAATTATATTAAACATAAAGCTATTTGAACACATTGTGATTAGGCTTGCGCGGCAAATTATGAGATCAAAATTGAAAAAAGACCAGGAAAATGACTTTATATTGTACAAATATGTACAAACAAAGACTTATACCTAAATTCTCAGCTCAATTTTAACCCATTAATGCCTGGCGTCCCTTTTTAGGGACACTTTTAAAAAAAATCGTAATTTTTAATGAATCAACTTTTCAATTAAAAAATTGCTCCGTTGGATTCAATAGTGTACATTTCAACTGATCCAAGGGCATTGATTCTGTTTAAGGCAACTTTTCCGGTAAAACTCTTAACATTTTAGTCTCATAACCTTAAATTAGCACCACCTGAAAGGGTCTTAATTAGTTAATTAGAAATTATTTTAAGAACTTTTTCTAAAAAAATTAATAAAAATTTTAAAATTTTGATTTAATTTCTTTAAAAAAATAATTTATATTTAAAATTGAGCTGAGAATTTAGGTATAAGTCTCTGTTTATACATATTTGTACAATATAAAGTCATTTGACTGGTAATTTTTTCAAATTTGACTTCACAATTTGCCGCGCAAGCCTAATCACAATGGGTTCAAATAGCTTTATGTTTAATATCATTTATTTTAGCTTTATGTTTAATATCATTTATCAATTTTAAATAGAAATTATTTTTTTAAAGAAATTAAATCAAAATTTTAAAAATTTTATTAATTATAGATATTAATTATAGATCAAACTATGCTTTGTAGTACCTTCTTTGCACATTTTTAAGACTCCTATGACCCCTTAAACACTTCAATAGCAATAATGTATTTTCATAACACATTTCAAAAGGGTTGATTATTTGCAATGCAGAATATTTTTTAACAAATTATTTGCATTTTATTTTTAAAAATTATTGCAAAAAAAATTCACTTTTTTTCAGCCGTAAATAAGTAACTATTTTAGCTACCACTTCATTTTGTTATGAATATTATAATAAACATTTCTTTTTGTTCTGTATTTTGAATTTTTTCTGAAGCACCTTTTGATAATTAGCGACATGTTAATCAGCATGCTGCTACAAAAATTAAAATAAGTGGTGGCCTTTTTCTAAGATATAGCATAGATTGTAATTTCCATTTATTTGTATAATAATTTATGATAATCCAGTAAGAGCGAATAAAGTGGATTAACAGTTGTATTTACAATAGCTATAAGCAATTTTTTAGGTGCAGATACAAGCTAGGAAAACAAAGAGAAGGGATGCCCTTGAATTAATGCGGATATTGAAATTTCCATTTATCTGTATTTTAATTAAACAGACAAGATGTTTTCCTTTTACAGTAGACATTGTCCTTCAAAAACCCCCACAACCAATAGTCGCAGGGGTTGATATCCGGCGAACGAGGAGGCCATGCCGTAGGGAAGTGACGGCTGATAACCCGTGCCTTTGTAAAATGCAGTGTAAGCAGTTGTTTCACACGAAGATCAATATGAGGAGGTGCGCCATCCTGCATGAAAATGATGTTCTGAAGGCAGCCACGCTGCTGAAGTTGTGGGTTTACAAAATCCCTCAGCATATCTCGCTACCGTTGTCCTGTGACGGAACAGGTTTTGATGCCATTTGCAGTTATATCTTCGCAAAAATATGGTCCAATCACAAAAGTAGCCGTAAAACCACACCATACTGTCACTTTTTCAGGATGTAAGGGTTTTTCTTGGATAGCGTGTGGGTTTTCCGCTGCCCAAATTCGACAATTGTGAATGTCGACTTGCCCATTAAGGCAAAAGTGTGCTTCATCAGTGCACAGAATATTCCATGGCCGAGTGACGTCAACCACCATTCGAGCAAGGAACTGAAGTGCAAAAGTTTTACGAACCTATGGGTCCCCGTCCTGCTACAGGTGCAGGCGCTTGATTTTGTAGGGATAAAAATGCAAAATCGGTCGTAAGATTTTTCGTACAGTGGAATACGGCATATCTAATACACGGGACACAACTGGCACACTCACACTACCATCCGGCGACTGATAGCTGGCTTCAACGACAGCAGTAGCCACATTTTTGACGCTTGAAGACTGGATAATTAGCTTTCTTCCTCTACCGGGAAGAATTCCAAGTTGTCCAGTTCATTCAAATTTTTGCATCATTAAGGCACTTGGAGACATTGGACCTCTTTGTATCTGCTTTATACGGCGAAATTCTTTTACAGCTGCAACGGTGTTTTGCTGGTTCTGGAAGAACAATTTTACAAGTAGCGCTTTTTCTTGCAAAGAAGGCATGATGTGCAGAGAAGTTACTAATGCTCGCTCAGAATCCGCCTTCTTTTTACCCAACGATAATGCTAATGGGCATGCGCTGTAAAGCAAATGACTTTTCGCATTCTCAGTATATGCAAATAAGTACCATAGGTATTACAGCGCCATCTAACGGCAAAATTTTGTACTATTTTTAAACAAATGTGTGGCGCATCATTTGAATTGTCTGTAGTTCAAATCTTATCCCATTTGGACAAATCGAACGTATTCTACAACCCTCTGAAGTGGGCAACTTAGTATTTCTTGCTAACCCTGTACTTCATTCAAATTTGAGTTATCAATTTAACCAACACCAGTTTTTAAACTTCAAAAACTATAATATAAAAATTTTTAAAGTCAGAGGTCTCTATACGTAGTTGAAACCACAGACAATAATCTAAACAGACTGCGCATTTACGTAGGTGAATGAGGCGAAAAGTCTCCACCCCCCTGGCGTAGTAACGAATTAATCTGGTAGGGGCGCTACAAGTATAGTCGTTTTTTGGCTGCCTGTTTTTAGCTCTTTAGGAGCTTTAACGTAGCTAATAACGCCTCGTAATTTAAAACCCCTGTCCAGTGAGGAAATTTGTTACTTTTTTGCCTAGTTTGGAACGTTTCTAACTGCTTATTTTTTACCTATAAAAGTGGATTTTAACACAGCTATAAACGTTTTGTAACTCGTGTAATTTTCGCTTTTCTTAATAGACTGCGGCACTAGACCAAGGTTTTAAATTACGAGGCGTTATTGACTGTGTAAAAGCTCAGAATGGAGGCTAGAAATAGGCAGTCAGAAACCATTATATTAATGGGCTTGTTTATGGGATCTGGCAAAAGCTCCGCGGTCTAGTTTGCACTTTTCTCGAATTACTTTTTTTTTTTTTTTTCGAAATTGAGTTTTCTAAGAATAATTTAATTTAGTTGTTATATTTTAAAATTACAACTTCTTGCTGTGCTGTCGGTTGTTTTAATAATTTAACAAGGAAAACTTGCATCAAAAGAAGTTGGAATAATTGGTTTAAATATATAACAACTATAATATTCTTAGATAATTCTATTTGGAATACCAAAGCAAATATAGAATGCAAAAGTAATTCGAGAAAAATGAAAACAAGACTGTGAAGCTGTTGCTAGTTCCCACGTGAAACAAGCCTTGTTATTTAATTTAAAAAGTTAATATATTATTTATATATTTACTGAAATATATGATAACTACTGTTATAATATTTTTATGTATGATAAAAAAAACTATAAAATTTAAGTAAATATGCAAACAGAAATTACCACAAAACAATGAAAAAGAATTTTAAACCTTTAATTTACAATTCCAAATTTTACATTTGTAAAAGGTTTTTTTGTATTAAAAATTATAAATATCAATTTCAGGCATATATATAGATATTAATCATTTCAATTTAACTTTTCCAAATATTATTAGAATATGTTTTTCAGCAGAAAGGAATTAGTAATAATGAGACCGCATCTCAAAATAATATGTAGATAAATGTGAGATTAATTATCAAGTTTTAAAGTTAATAAAGCATTTACAAGTTTTGAATTCGGTGTTTACAAGTTTTGAAATGGTAAATATAGTAGTTTTTCCTTCAATGGGGGCTTTTCCTTGTTACAATAACATTAATATTTCCTTTGCTTATTATTCTATAACACAGCCAATTATAGTTTGTATATCAGAACATACAAGAAGCTAGAAATAATGTTATTACAAATAAAGTGTCTGATTATAAAATGTTTTTTTTTTCTCAAATAAATTAGAGTTTGCTTCTAGAGCAAGTAAAAATAACTCCATTTCTCTAAATAATCCAATGTTTAAGGGGGGGGGGGAATATGAATAATTTACAGCCTACAAGTTCTTTATGGAAAAGGGCATAATTTCTGACAAATGTATCAAAACATTGTTTAATCATTAGTAAATGTATTGTGGCACTTTTGTAATCACAAACTTATACAATGTAAGAAAACAAATGCAAAATATTTATTTTTTAAAATAAAGTTAAGTGAGATATATTTTAAAAAATAATAACCAAATAAAAAAAATAACTACCCATCCAAAAAAAAGTCAACTAAAAAAACATATGTTAACAACATCTCAATTCTAGAAGAACATCATAAAACCAAAATATCTTTTAAGTATTTTTATATTCAGCTTAGTAATATAAAGCAAAATTTTATTCGTTGGTACCTACACTGTATGTTAAATTTTTTACTCAGAGTAATATATTTAAAAATAAACTTATATATAGGGAGAGTCATGCAAGTAATTTTGTACAATTCAAGGAATAATTGGCGAAGTAGGTGCACTTGAGTAGGTGTTCCAACAAATCAGGTGTTAATTGGCCCTTTGGAGATGGAGGTTATGGAATGAGTTTTCACACAAATAAGCTCAACTATTTCTTCATCCTATGAAGAAAAAGCTTTTTTAAACACAACACATCAAAATTATGAATAAAAATCCACAAATTTCTTAAAATGCTCTAAAGCTAAGCAATTAATTTACAATATGTATTGTTAGACCTTAAATTTTAATAGCCAATATATCAGGAGGAGGAATATTTCATATTTAGTGAAATGAAATAGTAAGTTTTGAATCAAAAAGTGCTTATTATATGGAAATATCAGCTCTAACTATACAGCTAAACAAGATTAAAAAAAAATAATTAAAGAATAATTAGGTACTAAAAACAGGTAACATTTGACATAAATTAAAAAGTAAACAATTAAATGAAATGTATCTAATGATTTTTGGAAACTGTAAAATTATCCTGCCTAAAAAATTTATTATTTTGGGAGTAAAAATTCCTACAAATCTGGTGGTAACTGGTTCATTCATATATATTTAGAAGGGATCATTAGGGAGCACCTGATTAGGCACCCAACACAACCATATTGCATGCATCTATCACATTTAATGTGCACTCCCTCTACACCGTTACATTCAATGAACATTTTAAGCTGCACGGGCCGTTTATAGGTCATCAGTTAGGTTATTTGTTTAAAACATAGTTTTAAAAACTAACAACAATAATATTTTAACTCTACATATATCTTAACTTATTTAATAAAGTTACACGAAAAAAAGTGCAACTCATTTAATAGTTAATAATGTTTAATTATTTTAAATAAAAAATAATTACCGAAGACTAAAAAAAACAGATGCTTTAGGTATGTTAAGCTACATATATCAATAATTTTCAATACAAAAATGACCAATCCTTCTTAAGTGATCGAGCATTTAGCGCTGATGAAAGAAAACTTACAAGAATATTTGAATAAATAAAATATTTAACACACTTACTTATCAATATCCTTGGGAACATAAAATAATTTCATTAAATAAATAAAAAATATGTGTTTTGACGAGAAAAGAACGCAACAAAAATATTTTTCTCCAGGCCTCTCTCGAGTCGCAATTTTCTTCTTCTCCGCAATCCATTTCAAAAGTAGCGCGCAAGCGCTCATTCATTTATCCAAGTTTTAGCATAATTAGTACAAGTTGCGCGCGCACCTTGGAGTCGCGCGCAGTTTTAACCAGTGACGTGATCATTAGTTCGAAATTAATCCGCTGGATGGCTGGTGACGTCACTCTCTCAAAAAAAATTCCGATTGGACTGTCTGTTTACGATTATTGTCTGTGGTTGAAACATTTAATCACTCAAGAAAAATTTACATTTTTTTGAAAATGTGGATAATTGTATTATATGAATATTTAAATAAAATTCGTGAATGTAATATTAACCCCTTCGCTTCCAATCGAATTCCATTTGGATTCATCAGTTTTCGACTTTTTTTTCCCCCACAAGTAAAACTCATATTTAAAATACTTTATCTATACATTTTTTTAAAGTTTTATTTTCTTTTTCTATCGTTTGATAGAAGAATTAGATTTAAACAATGTTTGTTTATAGATAAATAGTAAATTTAATTTTTTAAGTGTTTAAATATGTTTTTACAACAACGTGCAAAAAAGTTCACTTTTTTATATCATATTCATTCATAAATCGTTGCGAAAATGACACTTTACGCGCTTGCGTCACAGACAGTGTGCGAAAATTTTATCGGCACTAGTGCGGTAAAGTAAATAAGAGTATCTGATTGGTAGAAAAACAAAATGATGTCATGAATATCTCCGTGGAAACCTTGATCATGAAACTCACTTATTTCTATTGGATAATTACTTTTGCATTTTTTTTAATCTCCATGGAAACTACAAGTAATACAAAAAATATTAAAAGAAATGAAATATGATAAAAGTAAGAACACAAATTTCATTCCAAACAATACTTTTCAGGAAGAAGATTCAACGAAGCTTCCTTAGCTGCTTTTTCAATTTAATCTGTAAGTTGGTCGAACATCATTTCAAATTCATTTTCACCCATGTCTGTAGCACTAATTAATGCAAATACTATTTTGAATCAAAATAGAAAATTATTTTACAAATTTTCTTTCACTACTTTGCATTTTCGAATATCTCCATAGAAACTACATGATGTCATGAAAATCACTCATTGGTAGAAATACTTTTCCGCACGTTATTATAAAAAATATTGTAAGCAAGCACGTGCCTAATAACACTGTATTAAACTCTTGTCATTTTTTCACTCGCTCGTGAAATAAAAGCCACTCGCTTAACAAAGTGTCATTTTCGCCACTTGTTGCTTAAATAGCTGTATTTTAACTGTTTTTAACAAATAAAAGTTTCGAAATATTATTGTTATAATTTCTTCAAAATTTTTTGTTTCGAATTTAGTTTTCCTTAAATTTTAGTTAAAAATCAATAATATTGCATGCGAAATTTTTGCTCAAATCCGCAAGATTGAACCAAATGTACAAGAAACTCCTAACATACTTAAGTTTAAAAAAAAAAAAGTTGCTAGCCATAGTTTTTCAAGCCACTTACAATGTATGTTTGTTTTTTTTTCGAAGTTGAAACAATTCCCTAGGCATAATATTCAATACAAAGTACAATGCACATTAATACACAGAAAGTTTCTAAAATTACCATTTATCTATCGAGTCAACATTGTATAAGACAGGAATTTGGGGCAAACTACAGTCCCTCGTCTGAGAGAAAGTTCTATCCAAGAACCATCAACCATAGAGAGCAGCGACTCATGTACGCAACTGTCAACAACCACAAAACTACAAATAATTACTTAAACTTACAAAATTACTGCATTGTAAAATATAAAAAAATGCATACTGTGTTTTTTTTATAATTCGTTATTCAAAAACCCCTCAAATATCCACAGACAAAAATTACCCTCAGAAATACCCTCATTTCGGTTAATTACAAACAAATTGTAGACACTGCTCAACCACGGTCTACTCAAATAACCAAGGAAAAAGAAGCTCTCCCAAACTCGCAAAAGGACGGAAATTTTGACGTCATAGTTCCGAGTGACGTTGTTCCGAAGACGAAAAAAACCTGCCTCGAATCCTCTACGGAACCACTCGTTCACGGCTGACCACATTTTCAGGGTACCGAATGTGTCCGAACTAGTTCCTCAATCTTCGGCACTCGGAACAGTGACGTTAAAAATTCCGTCTTCGCTAATATTTGGGAAATCTTCTCTGGCCTTGTTATTGAAGTTGGCCGTGGCTCAACATACTCTACGCTTCAAATAGCTATATCGGATAAGTCAACAGAATTAAAAGTACCGTCAAAGCGGGTAACTTTGGCCACGGAGGGTAACTTTGGCCATTCGTCGGAAAAAGATTTGTTTCTTAATTTCTCTTCATAAAATGATCTCATCTTAAATTGTTTTACATTTTTGGAAAGGTGGAAACATCGCCTTTCATTTCATATGAAAAAAAAATCTAATTCTAAATCTGGCAATACTTTAAATGCTGTTTTCATTCTTACGAGCATAAAATGACAAAAATCTATCCGTTATTAATCTATCCAAATATTACACCGTTTGTTTTATTCTAAGTTGAATACTTTTTATGGTGTATTTAAATATTTGAAATTGGGAAGCTTTTGCCGATGAATGCGGGTAACTTTGGCCATAGATGTAAATATTTCTAAATGGAACTTTGCACTTTAAAAAATGGGTGTAAAAGTGTAGTCTGTTTAACTACTTTTGAAAAATTCTTACTTTTATGATGACTCATTTTTTAGATATTAAAAAAAAATCTCACAATTTTAAACATTAAAATGATAAAGATGGAATGCAAGAAACGTATACAACTCAAAATCACAAACGTCGAAAGGTAAACATTTTTGGATTATGAATAAATTACTTTTTTCCCTTTTAATAATAAAATCGTTTGCTTTTTATAAATAAAATTGTAATTAAACCTTGCTTCAAAAAAGTTCTTTTTCCTTATTAAAATGGAAGTTTATTTTTCTTTTAACCCTTTCAGTCCCAAAAATTTACTACACTACAGAAACATCTGATATTCACAAAATAAGCTTATTTTCGGTCAAATATACGAATTCCAAAAGAAAAAAAATTTCATTAAAATTTTTTATATGGTTTTTGAAACAATGCCAAAATTCTTTAAATGCGGAAAAAAACAAAATAAAATATATATATATATATTACCTAAAAACACTTCGAGTTATATATTTTAAGGTATCTGACCATTTTATTAAAAAAAATTTAGTAATTATTTTAACCGAAATAATTTAAATTGTGTTTTAAATATGTGGAACTGAAGTGAACTTATCAAAAATCAGGAGAAACGCTTGTTGACTATTTTCTAAATAAAAAAAATAGTAGTTCTGACTTCTATTGAGATTAATGAAAAATATTGTCGAATAGAACAAAGAGTGAAGAATCGAATGATGTGTGTTTGGATGTAATAACGGGACATATACATTTTGAAAAAAATATTGAAAGTGATGATGCCAAATGGCATCACTGGGACTGAAAGGGTTAAGCGACAAAGAATACTAGTATTCCTCGTGTAATGCCATTCCACGATGCACTGCAATTTAATGTTAAGTTATATACAATTTTCAATAACTATATGTCTTATAACGTTGTTATTTTTTTGGTTAAAACGTTTTAATATTTCTATTTAATTTGGTAACACAGGCTTTAATGATGTTAAAAAAGTATGTTTCTTATGTATTTCATGAGTGGCCAAAGTTACCCGCCCGGCTCCTAACAGTGTCCTAGTTTTTTTAATCAATACCAATTTTTTATTAATTTATAAAATTAAACAAAAATGCTTGAAAATTATTCCTAAAAGCACAATACTTAGAATGCATAATGATTTTTAAGTGTTTAAATCGCTTTTGAAGTTAAAGGCCCTCGCCAGATAAGACGGTGAAAAATGCCCCCATTCCAATCGGGCTAAATTTTTTTCTGAAAAAACCTCATAGTATGGACAACTTCTCAGCCAAGTTTCAGCTCAAAAATGTGACGCATTTTTGAGTAAAAAATTAAAGTTTTTTTCTTTTTAAATTGATTATTCCCTGAATATATTTGATAAATCCAAAAAACTACTCATGAGTTTTTAGATATCATTGAGTAGTATTCTCAGAAAAATCCGCTCATGAATCTGATCGAGCGATCATTCTTAAAAATGCATTTTTATTTTTCAAAAAAAAATTTCATGCCAAAATCGTTTAGTCACAACTTAGGATTTTGTCTCTACATATTCCTCTATTATCAATCTATAATATATATATTTTTCAGATTTTTAAAATTATTGGACGATAGTTTAAAAAAAATAAAATATTCTTAAAACCTGACTTTTCGCACTACTTACTCGGCAGATGGCACTCCTAACAAAGGCGGGGAAATTCAATCTGGGAGAATTTCTTTCGGACTAAAGAATTTAGCATAGATTTAGAAAAGTAGCAGATCTGCCTCTAGGGGGAAAGGTGAAGCCATTTGTTAACCATTATTCCCATAAGGCAGTTCGCAAGCTCTTGCACATGGCATGCCATAACGCCACCAGATGCACCATGAGATAATTCGACTAATAAAAGATATATATTCAATATTAACTAATTAAAAACTTTTTAACAAGTTTCCGCTAGCGTAATTTTATAGCTGCATACGTATTTGATAATTTCTGTAAGGCATGAGGTATATATTCAGGACAAAAGAAGCAAGTTAAAAATGCAGTTTTTATTGTATGTAACTCTTCGAAAAAAAAAACCATTTTTGTGAATCAGTATCCCGTGATGCATTGCGAAAACGAGGAAATGTGGATTCATCACGCATCATTGCGTTGTACGGGATTAAGTTGCGCAATCGTGTGGGCATGCTATTTCTAAATCTATGGATTTTAGATGCAAAAAAAAATCAGGCTTTAAGAATTATTTTTTTAAACTATCGCCAATAATTTTAAAAATCTGAAAAAAATATATATTATAGATTGATAATAGAAAATATGTAGAGACAAAATCCTAAGTTGTGACCCAAACGATTTTGGCATGAAATATTTTTTTTGAAAAATAAAAAATGCATTTTTAAGATATGATCGCTCGATCAGAATTTATGAGCGGATTTTTCTGAGAATACCTACTCAAATGATATCTAAAAACTCATGAGTAGTTTTTTTGGATTTATCAAATATATTCAGGGAATAATCAATTTAAAAAGAAAAAAAAACTTTAATTTTTTTACTCAAAAATGCGTCATATTTTTGAGCTGAAACTTGGTCTGAGAAGTTTTGTCCCATACTATGAGGTATTTTCAGAAAAAAAATTAGCCGATTGGAATGGGGGCATTTTTCACCGTCTTATCTGGCGAGGGCCTTTTTCTTCTTTTGTAAAAAAACAATGATTTTGGCCAAAGTTACCCGCACTGACGGTAAATTAAAAAAAAAAAAAAAAGATAAGAAGCTTTTAACTGTTGAAGATGCATGTCCGTACTCTCCGTCTGAAATCGGTTGTATCAGTCGGATCTTTAAAATTCATTTTTGATCGAAAGTTATGACCTCAGAGACCTATTATTCACCCTCTTTGTCCATCCGGACTTATATATATCTTTAGTCCGACTTTAAACTGAAATTAAATTTTTAGTCATTAAAATTGCTGTCGCCACATCACCGTTAGCATGAGAAACTTCATTGAAAATTTATATTTGAAGCACAATTTATTGTTGTCATATAAAAGTTTGCAAAAAAAAAAAAAAAAAAAAAACATCAAAACTGAATACTACTTCAGAAAGTTGGAATTATTGGAGGAAATTAAAATCATTAAGTTTTTTTTTAAATATCCATCATCCTTATACATGCCATTTATATTTTATATTAGAATTAAATATACTTTGAAATTTAAAAATAGTATAAACGCTTTCTAATAATGCATTATAAATAAACGATTGAATGCCAAAACCAATAATTTTAGTCAAAGTTATAAACAATTTAGCTTAATTTTTTTGACATGTTTTTCTCACATTCTAATGTACTTTTTTTGTTATCAAACTACTCATTTACATGAAATTTACTCTCCTGCACGAATATGACAGTGTTTAACGCTAGGTGTTATTCCTCAGCTAGTAGTCTGAAAATTAGTTGTACATTGTTCTGCTTATACCCGTAGAATATAAAAAAGAAAATATAGATACATAAAAAAAAAGATATATTGAAAAGAAAGCTTTCTGCACTTTTCAACCCCTAGCCCTTTTTAAATTCTCAATAGAACACTCTTCACAGAGACTTCACTTTTCGTGAACATATGTTTAAGTAGTCCAAGTAAGTGTTGTGTGGTTGTTTCTAATGCCCGTCGGTAACCCAGCCCGGAGTAGAGAACTACCCGATTTTAAGATGAAAGGCGGTATCATTTTTTCATTGAGCGCCACAAGGGAGGAAGTCCGACTTTTGCTCGTCAGCATGACACAGCCGTTTTACATGTTGATCCCTTTGACACATACATTCTCACTCACATATCGGAATTTTATCCAGATCAAAGGCAGATAACTCTCTGAAATATTAATTTGGTATGGTAACATGGAGGGTTTTGTGACCACGACAAATTTAACGTGCCTCAGTCACCATCAGCAACACGATCGTCTTTGGTCGAATACAGCAAACATCAGAATTGCGAGCTCCGATGAACACAGAACCCACAACCCTTCCGATGCGAGCACGACGCTTCACACGACTGAGCTACCGCGACTCTGTCCTAATTACTAATTCATTGACCAGACTTTATTCGGAATTTTCTTAAACTTATTATATCCATAATTATTTTACTGGAAGTACTGTTGAATAGAACACAGTATTCATTGACTATTGAAACATTTTCATTGCTGACTTGAGTTATCCTTGCTAATATACTTCATTCAAATTTATATTATCAATTTATATAATACCACTTTTTAAACTTCCAAAATTATAATATATTTTTTTTAATATCGAATTCTGAGTACAATTGCTAAATCAACTTTTAAATGAAAAGTTATTTGCATTTTTCTAAAAATGTGAATAATGGTATTATAAATGAAGAATTAAACAAATTCACGTCGGCAAGTATTAACCCCTTCACTCCCAATGGAATTCCATTTGGATTCATAAGCTTGGGGCTTTTAGCTTCCACACTACGTTTATAACGTAAAAAGTGGAAGGTTTTATAATCGTTCTGTACATCTGTCACCCACTTTCACAGAACGAACCGTAAGTCTCGCGAACAAGTGGGATACGTCATTTTGAAGCAAAAATCAGTTTAGGCTACATTCCAAATTTCATTAAAAAATTTTAATCAGAAGTTTATTTAAATTTTAAATAACTTTAATCCACATTGAAATAACATGCGAATTCCATTTTTCTTCAATATTTTCACTGTTGCCATGACATCAAACGTCCGTGAAACTTTATTAAAAATATGAATTAAAATTATTGAAAAAATATTTATTTTTGTGATTATAATTCAATTTGGATTGTTTTAAATGAACAATAAAGTTATTTTGAAGGTTCATTATTATATAATTGAATGAAAGATGCATAAAAAAAATTTATTAAATTTGGCATAAAAAATATGCAAAGGTTTCGCTTTTATTTTAGAAGCAACTATTTTCACAAAGTTATTTTTCGAAATACTATTTTTGTGTGGCTGCAATAAAGTAGTAATTTATAATCAAAATATATCATCATGTCCATTCAAACTTAAAAAAAAAAAATAAAAAAATTAACAAACGCATAAAGATTAATTATCCAAATCTGCAGAAGAAGATTGAAAGAAAATTATTCAATTTTGAATTATAAAAAGCTTGAATTAGCACACTTAGCTTAAGACACCTGCTTGGCGAATTTGTTTCTGAGAGAGGTTGTTAGCGTGTTTTTCGGTTTGTGCGGTAAAATGTTGTTTGGAAGCCAGTGTACAGTGACAGATTCTGTAACACAAACCAAACTTTTTTTTTTTCTATTTTATATAGTAAAACTTTTTTTACTGTTATTTGTAAAACCCACTGAATGATTAATTGGAACTATGCTGTTGGTAATTTTCTAAAGTCCAAATATTGCTAAAAATATATTTAAGGTTTTTTTAAGATTTCTGTAACTTACTCTTTAGGCTATAATATCTATTTCTGAAAAATGTATACCATTTATCGATTTTCAAAATTATCTATATCAATATTCATAGATCATAATCGTGGGTGCCTTATGTGTCAACATCTGTAGGCCGCCGGACTTAATATTCCCGGCAACCTGAGGCGTTAGCCATCCCCCCCCCCCCTCCCCCCCTTTGCAACCCTCACATTCTTATTGGATGTTTTCGGAGAAAAAATCGTCGTTGTTGGGTGTTTGGCAATGTAATTTTTCGTACCAGTATGCTCGTATTCGCTAGCACACGTTACCTCACATTTTTAAAGGGATTCTTTATGCATAATGCTTGCCGCCTATACTGCAGTAACCATAACAAGGAATTGGACCATTTTGCTCTGGAAAAAAAACCTGTAAGTATGCTAGTATTGTTTTTATAGGTTATAGCTGTCGAGTTTCCTTTGCTCGCAATGCTCTAAGTTCCACTGGCTAGAAACTGCAGTTATTTACCTGTCCAAAAACGCCGGCAGTCCTCCGTCAATCTCGCACCACTGCTTTGTGTTCTGTATTCGCATTTCATCGTTTTGTAAATAATTGTTTGATATACGCACCACTATTTTTGTTTTGTCCACATAATTAAATATTTAATTTTTCATCTTTTCCTTTACGCATTCGAATTCGATTCAATTATCAAGCTGCGTGCTTTCCACGAGCATGCAGTAGGTGTAATCATAGACAAAGAATACTAGTACTTAATCTATGGGTGTAATATAGCTGCTGGGATTCCGCTTAATTGACCTTGTGCAAAAGTGAGGAGCGGCGATGGGGTTATTTCGCGTCGTGGATGGCGACAGCTATAACGATTTGTTTCATGGAATTGCTTATATTTTCGTATTCAAAAATGAGTTTTCTAAGAATATTTTATTGATTTTTTTTTAATGCCAGCTTCTTGCTGGGCTGTTGGTTTTTCAAAACATTTGTTAAAGAAAGCGAGCCTTAGAAAGAAAAAATTATTTTCATCGATATCGGTTATAGTGAGAGTGAAATCAAAGCAAGCCAATGAAATCGCAGTACGTGATACCGAAGCAACCAAGAAATCCAGTACGGATACAAATGCAATACAAGAAGTGCGTACCAACAATTCAACTGAAAACCATACCCATTAAAGGAGATTTTCAATCAATTAATGGATTTTGCATTGCTTCACTTAGTTGTGTTAGCATATACTAACTGGGGAATGAGAATCTTAACAAATGCGAAATAAAAAAAATACCAGAAGTGTAAACATTATACCAAAACCGAACTGAAGTTTGCAGCAGAGAAATGTGCTGAGCGGAGGAAACTTGGTAAACAATCCGGCTGGCGGCCGCATTTTCGCGTACTCTGATGGCTGGACTGCTCGCTCCTTTCGACCCTGATATTCGTGCGCCCTTGTTACGACCGTCAAAAATCGAAGGAAAAAAGTAAATATAAAATAACACTCTAAACTGATAGCTTTTAACTAATTAAAAATAATAAATTTATGTCTTGAATATAACAAATAATAAATTTGTGTATTGAATGTGAGATATTTTTTTTGTGATTCGATTCCCGCACTCAACTCAAATTGAGAGAACTATTACCCACCTTTTCTCACGTAGAAAATTTTGAAAAACTGCAAAACCTAAGGGTCGGTTTAGGGTTTATACACAAAACAAATGTTGTTTTAGTGGGAAAAACCACGTGTTTACTTGTTTAAAAAACTTGGCAAACACCTGCTGTTTTTCTGATGAGTTGTAAAAATGGTGTCTAACCATGAAGAATGTCCGCAACCTACCTACCAGGCCTTTTTTTTTTTTTTTCTCTATTACCCCTATCGGTCATAGTGATAGGAAATCAAGAGCAAGCCAAGAACGCAGTTACGTGATACGAAGCACCAAAATATCCAGTCGGATCAATGAGACAAAAGAGCAGTGACATCAACTGAAAATTCCCATTAAGAGAGTTTTTCAATCCCTTAATGGTTTGTTTACATTGCGCTTCACTTAGTTTGCAAAGCATATATCCCCTAGGGGTTTGAGAATCTTATCAAATGCGAAAAAATAATACCAGAAGAGGAAACATTACACTAAACAAAATGTTGTTTCTTTGTGGAAAAACCTGTGTTTACCTGTTAGAAAACTCGGTCAAAACATGTCTGTTTTTCTGATGTGCGCAGATGGTTGGTCTAACCTGTAAATTTCGCACCTACCTACCGGTCTTCTCTAAAATCCCTTTATCTTATTGGTATAAAAGGAATTCATATGTTTGTCGCCTGTAAAGCATGGGTCTTCTCTAAGGATCGTAATCTTAGAATCACCACGATCGGCACGCAGCTTTTTAAAAAGATTACTATAATTTTTTTTTTATTAAAAACGCATCCTATTATATTTAAATATTTTTGTGGAGTATGTGAGCGTGGCGTTCAATAAAAGGAAACCAAAGCTTTTCCACCTTGCAGATTCGGTGATCTTTGCTTTTCCTTATTCCTGTAGTCCCTTATCATTTTAGTTTTCGCGGCCGATCATTTCTTATTTTATATCGTATTCCTCTGTTTATACTGGAGGTATGTAGGTTAGCTAAATAACAGTCACTCACAAAGTTGTAACAAAGTTCGTCGTTTAGGGCTAACAATTAAATAACAAATAAATATGTTAAATATTTTTAAGCTTTAACCCTTTAATGCATACTGTTGCCATGTGGCAAAAAGTAACATAATCCACTTTATTCTATTAAAGTAGCGCTCCATCTCGACAAATCTGTGTTTTTTTTCTCATCGATTACATTCCATTTTGAAGTTTTGGTTAATGACCCTTATAGATAACAGTTATAGATAACTCTTATATTAACTCTTTTAAAATTACGTCTGTTGCAGTATCAAAGTTTAATAATATTAGAACTAAATACTAATAAATTTTTTGAATAATATTTATAGCTCAGAGGGTTATTTCAAAATATATTTAGTAGTTTTCTAATTATACTTATCAAAACTGGAATTTTGTAGTTGGTTTTTGCCATAGGGCAAAAATTTTTAAAAAATTTAAATTAATTTGACTTCCAAGGAAGTTAATTTTTTTCAGTATGTCTCATATTTTCACAGTATTTTTCACCCAAATTTATTAAAGGTTATTAGTTTCTTGTTTCAATTGTAAAGAACGAAATGAAACTAAAAAGGATTGTGAAAATCACTTATTTAGTATTTTTAATAATTTTTTAAATTAGAATGCTTACTCCATTTTTACTAACTTCAAAAAACATATATAAAAAATACAAAAACATGTGATTCACAAGCAAATTAGTTTTATCCTTTTAGTTTCATTCGTTCTTTACAATGATAAAATGGAAAAACTAGTAACTTTTATTAAAAATTTGTTGGCGGTAAATGACTTGCAAATGTTTTCCTTATTAATACATTACGATTTTCAGATGTGAATTCCAAGAGAGTCCTTCTAGGATCGTTGATCTCGATTCCATCACGATAGACTCGCCTCTTGGGAAAAATGCTTACATGCGCTACTGGCAATGCGTTTATATTTTCTGACATAATGGGAGTGTGGCAGTCGATAATAGGAATCCAAATCTTTGCACCTGCAGTCTCTGCGATCTTTGCCATTTTTTTTCATGTTCATGTTAGTCAGTTTCATTTCGCTTTTCACAGCCATTCATTTTCCTTATTTTATATCAATATCTGTGTCATTGACTGGAGGTCTAGGACAGATAGCTTCCGCCACATTCTCTCACAAAATGTAAAAAAGTTCGTCGTATAAGTAATAAATAAAAATAAAATACGTTAATATTTTTGTTTAAGTTTTCGTTTATCACTATGAATAAATACATCTCTCGATATTAATTGTACCGACCATCATAAGCGAATGAACGAAATACAAAAGCCAAAACCACGCACACAATTTTTAGAAATATTATCGTTATTTATATTTTTAAATTTAAATATTTTTAATTTCTTGAAACTGTGTCGTCAGTAAGAAGAGGAAAATTGCTAGGAGAGGATAATGTATTCGGAATCACTGTTTTATGAATTTTTGCTTAAATGAACACCATTTTTTTTGTTCTGCTTTTATAGATTTAAACTGATTTTGACCTTTCGGAGTACGAGAATGTCGGCAATAAGTATTATTTTCAGCAGTGTGCGAGTACCACAAGCATGCTGTTGTTCTTTAAAGCACAATTCAAAAAGTGTAATAATATTATTATATATATTATTATAATATTTATATATATATATATAGATATTATTATAATATATATATATTATATATATATTTTACTGATTTAAACTCTTAAAAAATCTAATTTTTTTTACCCTTAATTAACTTTCATAACTTCATTATCTTCCAATACGGCTTAAATAACACCTAACACTTTACCTCCTAAACAACCCTGTCCTGAGAATCAGACATTTTCCCCACGAAGTTCGTGATTCATCAACCCACGCATTAACATTTCCTTCGACTTTCTCAAAATAACTCTCGCCTCTCATTGGTCAATCTTATCCGAGACAAGTAGATGTTTTCACCATCTTTTGACAACATTCCATGCTCAACTCTCGACGTATTAAGACGTCCCATTGATTCATACTAATGTCGCAACCCAGTAATTAAAGAACTTTATATTAATTCTTCGTTTCCTATCGGCTTATTTACACACACACACACTGTAGTATTTATATATATATTTATATTATATTTATATAGATATATATATATCTATATATTATTATATATATATATTATTTATATATATATTATATTTTTTTATTTTTTAGATATATATATATATATATATATTTATATATATATATATTATATATTTATATTTTTATATATAATTTTCATAATTAATTTTACACAAAAGTATGCAAAGCTCTTGCAAAAAAGTGGGAAGATCGGAACCTATGAAGTTTATCTTCATTAATTATTTAATAACTATTCAAAACAGCCGGGGGAAGGCGGCAAGGTTAAGTATTTTGTTCCTTAGATTAACCTCAGGCACTTGATTTGGAGAGACCTGTGCTAGCGCGCTTAGTTCCCCCTGGTGAGGGATATTCATTCTCAAACTGCAATTGTACTTGCAGTTCTTTGTTACCTTTTTCCTCTGGAATGAAAGTTTTGCATAAAAATATATATTTTTGAATACTAGAGTTGTGGAAGCGACTAATGACTTTCAAGATGCATTTCAATTAAAGATTTTGCCCGTGCTTAGTATCAGTGTCTGTTCTGTGGTGTCGATTTTAAATAAAAAAATATTAAAATTATGTAGTCCAGTTTAACGTGTAACCGTAATCTCGCGTTTGAAGTTCCAGTCTCTATTCATTTTTTTTAGCTTAAACCTTTTAACTGAAAAGCATATAAGAAACTTATCTATTAGCCTTTCGCTGGCGCGATTTTTCTGGATAATCTTATTATTACGGTTCGGGTGAGATATGAAAATAGGGGACCCCAAAAGTTTCACCTTGTCCGTAACTCTTCAGTTCGTGCTGTGGAGCGGTTTCGACACACGATCAGACAGGTGTACTAATGACAAAATCACTATTTCAGAATCGCAACCTCCACAATATGTGTATTATACACTTGGAGCTACAATTAGCGAACAATTGCGACACAATTAGCGAGCAATTGGCGACACAATTAGCGAAGCGCATAGGTTTAAACCCTTTCACCCCAATGATTCTATTTAAATCTTCAGCTTGTGATTTTTTTTTCTCACTAAGTTGAGCTCGCTTTTATTCATGTTAGTAGAAAAATCATGTGATTTGAAGAATTCAATTTATTTTTATTAAATGAAAATAAAGAAAAACATGGTAAATAAAATACACTCCAAAAAAACAATTATGAAAGAACTGAAGGCTAAATTTTAACGCTTGCATTCGTAGATATTTAAAAATTTGTTTAATTTATTTTTTAACAAATGAAGTTTGGAAAAAATACTATGTTTATAATTATTTCAAAAGTTGTGATATCAAATTTTGTTGCCAATTTGAGGGTTTAATCACAGAAAGAGGATACTAAGAAGCTTGCGGAAATTTTTAAATGAGGATTTTTTTATAGGAAATTTAAAAACACATTTAATGGTTTTTTATATTGAACAATGAGTAGTCATGTAAATTTACACATTAGTTTTATTTTTATGGTTGTCTAGTTGCATGGAGATGTATGGTTAATGAATCGTGGATGGAACATTCTTTTAAGCGAAGAAGTAAAGGTTACTCAAGCGACTCGATTTATGGTTTTAAATAATAATAATTATGTAAAACAAATTGACTTTCTTCAAGTTTATGCATTTAAAATTCTTGTTGTAGATATGTTTTCACTTTTAAATATTCTATATCAGTGTAGAAATATGTAAGAAAAACTATGGCAGTATCCATATTTTAATTTTTATTTTACTTAAATATGTTTTTGTTTTACGCCTAGACGTTGCATTATAATGTATGGACTTGCATTATCTTAAATTTAATTAGATACGTAAATTTAAAAGCAGATTTGTTAGCTAAAAAAGTAACAAAATATTTCAAATTTTGTAATAATTTTCTTTGTAAGATGATATATAATTGCTATTTTATAGATTTACTATAAATAACATAATTTATATGATATGTATTAGTAATAATAACAATTAATATTGATTCAGTTTTCATAAAACTTTAAATACAAATTGCTGTATTGCTACGATCGGCGGAACTTGAGGTTAAATTGCGAAATTCTCGTTTTACAACATGTTTGGGCAGATTATAAAGTACAATAATTTATGATAAATTAAAGCAATTCCAAATTACCATTATTCGTTAATATATTAAAATAGATTGCAAACTTTTGTATTGCATTATTATAAATTCTAACGTAAAACCATTCATTATGTGGATTTCATAAAAACTTGTTGCAAATGATCTTGGGAAAAGACAATGGGCAACGTATTAAAAAAAACCTCATTTATGGTTATATTTCAGAATGCTATAATTATTTTCCAATGATCTTAACCTTTGGCGATGTTATTCTGGAAGGTTTTCTGGTGAGTTTGTTTGCAAGGGTTTTTGCATTACATCTAATGGCAGAAAATTGTACCCTGATTTTGATGTCATTTTATTGTATTTTCATGATTTAATGCTCCACTTTTTGCACACTTTTCCACCAGCAGTTGGGTCGCCAGCACATTCTAGCATTGATGTACGGGACTACTGATGCCCACGTTTGGTGTCGATGGGTTGGGCGTGGCGGATAGTCTTTTGGCCAGCAGATCTCCCGATTATCGAGCTTGATTATCTTTTTATGGGGTCATCTAAAGCATCTTGTTTATGAACTCCAGGTTGACTCTGTGAGGATCTCGTCGCTGCATGTCTGTAGCTGCTGCAGGTTTTTGCGTTGACATACCAGGCATCTTTGAAAGTTTATGTTACGCAAATCGCTCACCGGACACTGTCGAGCATGTATCGTTATGTTAGACGCAATTTTGAAGTCACTGTAAAACTTTCTTGACAAACTCTTGTCAGAAAGGCAAAAAAAAGCATTGTCAACAAGGCTTTCAATAAAATCTTTGTTTTTCCTTGTGGCGTTATTCCCTGTTTACGCCTCACCGCGTCACTTGCGGATATACATTCTATACAATATAAATTCATTGTTACAATGTCCTGTACCTACCATTAAAGTTTATTACATGAATTCGGGACACCTTGTATTTTAAGGTAATTTTCGTGAATTACAAACTGTATAGCAAGATAATATTTTCTATATAAATGGTTCTTTTGTTGTGTTCCATATGATAAATGTAACGGGAGTTATTACGTCGCATAAATTGTGGTTTAAAATCTTGATTTTCGCCAAGAGTTTTTTTACACTTAAATCCTAATAATATAAAAATAACTATTGTTATAAAAAAACTCATTGGCAAAATCATAGATATTATTACCTAGGGGTTCACACCAACATACAAACAAGAAGTTCTAAAAGACCTATAATAGTCCTACTTTCTGTATGCTTAATATAACTTACTAAAAATTTATTATCTTTGAAAAAAAAACTATGTTCGTTACGAGTAAGTGACATCCACACCGTTTTCTACATTAAATAATTAAAATAAATATACATTACATACATATATAATTATAATAAATTTCACTAAACACAGATCGCTATAATTTCAATCTTCTTAAGCCAAATCAATTATTTTCAGTAATTTTCTATCTCCAATAAAATAGTAATTATATTATCGGTCCGCTGACTTATTTGCAGTAATAAATAAAATATTTAATTATTTGTGAACAAAAAATAATTAAAACTACTCCAAAATACACTTAAAATAGGAAATGTAAGATCTAACAAGTAGCTTAATTTGTAACAGAATCTGTCACTTAACCCGGCTTCCAAAACAACATTTGTGTTGTAACAGGTAAAAAGGCGCCAACCTAGCATAATTCGGATATTATACATTTACCCTCTAAATTCGGTAGTATCATTTATTTTATTCCGAAAATTAAAATAATTTATTACTTAAATCGTGTTGCAAAAAATTTATATTTCAGAGAATTTAATATTTAATATTTCGCGACCTTTAAATTAGAATGAAAATATTTCATACCAACATATAATTCATCTTTGTAGTAATACTATTTGACTCATTTCAAAACAAAAATATTTATTTTTATTCATTGTCTAAAAGAATTTTTCGAGCGTATCGTTGCGATGGATGGTGATTTAATTTTCTAATATAAAAATGGCTTTCTATGTTTTTTTAATGATCATTTAAATTTTGAAAGTTTTTTTTTTTTTTAATTAATTGAAGTGCTTAGAATTCGAATTCTTTTCTGAATTGTCAATGTCTTCTCATTCCGATCGCTGAATTTTTTTTGGACGTATATCACTTGTCTCGTGCCTTTGTAGTTAAATTCAGCGATTTAAATGACTCGAAATTGAATTTCATTGCTATTCAATGGGAAATTCGTCGTCAATTAGTAGATTTATGTCCGTCTTGTTAGACAGACGACAAAAAGTTTGAAAGTGGGTGTACTGAAGGTTATATATTCTAACAAAAAAAATACTTTTTTATTATCGGATGGATTAGAATCCGATTTGGAGGGAGGTACGGACTGAAGGACTTCGGACAGCATGTCTATACATACTTTTTCAGGTTTTTTTTTAATTCTTCGAATTTTAAAAAAAAAGTAGGCTAAAAATCAGGCGATGCTAGACCGTTTGTGTACGGTAAACCCCCTTCTTGAGTCTCTATTTCATGGATAATTATCGGAACAGGTGAAAAGTGAGGGATTCTCATATAGTGATCGGACAGTCGTTTCCCAACGAAAAGTTACAGGGTGCGCAAAGAGTGACGAGTTAAATTGTTAGATGTTTTTTAAAGCACACGTTTGATTACATGAAATACAAAAATGCTGTAAGAGAATAAAGTTGAAATTGTCATAAAAATCTAGATTAATAGAAAATTAATATGCAATGAAAACAAGGAATAACCTGTTGGGAAATGTTAGAGCACATTTTCACTTTTTTGTATTAAAAATGAGTAAATATAATATATTTTTTTTTTGAGTTACACAACTGTAAACTTTAATCATTGTTTATAGAGAAGTAGTGTCTCTACAGTTAGAGATGATGCTTGGTTTCAAATAAGGATCAACCCCCAATCCTCTATTCTATGACTTCAACTTACTCTACGCAACAACAGTGCACTATCGGTTAGCATTGTATTTCTCATTACTTTGATTCTCCGGAATATTTTTTTTACTAACATTCATCAAGCATTTGTAACATTGTGTTGTTTTAATTTGATTTTTTTCTCTACTTTGTGCAGTTTGAAGTAGGTTAATGTCTTATATTTCGAAATTATTTAAAATATAATTTTTTTATATTTATGTTGTTACTTCTTCGAGAATAAGACGACTGCGTTATTTAAGCGTTGGACATCTCCACAGCGCGAAATATCACCGGATACGGATATTAGGATTTTACATAAATTATTTTCAGGCTACCAA